>JAQGAE010001186.1:0-25130 GCA_034696685.1 Julus scandinavius
TGTTGAAGAGAACAAAGAAGTTCTTGAAGAGATCTAAGATACTCTTGAAAGGGCCTGGAGATACTCTTGAAGGGACCTAAGACGCTCTTGAAGAGAACAAAGAAGTTCTTGAAGGGCCCTAAGATTCTCTTAAAGGACCTTGTAAAAAGGCCCTTGAAAGGATATGTAAATGGACCTGGAGATTCTCTTGAAGGGCCCCAAGATTCTCTTAAAAGGGCCTGGAGATTCTCTTGAAGGGACCCGAAGCGGATCTCGAAGGCCCTTCGCGGTCTTGTCGGTCATCTTAACGACAACTTCGCGATTAAGCGATTCCATTAACTCTCGATTAAGTTGGTAAAACGCATCACCAGCGCGGTTCCTTAACGATCGATTGCCGCGGCTAAACCGTTCGTTAAATCCAAACCCGCGGAACGAAACAAGAAAACCACAGCTAATTCTCCCGTTAAGTTGCACGCGCAACGCAGAAGCTTCGATATCGAAAAAAAAGCTGCCGTTTAAACCTTAATCAAAGATTATATTTAACGGGCTCTCGATCCGTCGTTTCGTACGTTTATGCGGTTAAGACCCCTGCCCTAAACATTGTATATTGAGACTCGCGGTTCAACCGCCGAAACGTGCGAATACGGTAACGGACCATTACCGGAATCAATGCGGACCCTTAGTGAAACCGCAACGAAACCGTTGCCGGAATCGCACTGGGCCCTTAGCGGCAAAAAACCGCAAACTTACAAATGCATCGGTACAAAAAATGCGGTTGAGGCACAAGATTCTTACGTTGGGACGGCGGTCGGCTAACGGGCCGTTGGCGGTTACATGCCCGCTGGTGCGCCGTTCCTGCGGTTATCAGCCGCGGCGGTGATCGTTCCATCGGCATCGCGGTAGATGAAGTGGACAGCGGACAAGAGGTCCATCGGGATTACATCGTGGCCAATCGCCGTTAAACCTTCTTTGATCTCCTAGAAACCACAAAACCACAAATGCGGTTGAAGTAACGGAATGCGGTAAAAGGCCCTAACCGCCTGAGAAACTCACCTTAGAAATTTCGTCTTCGGCTTGGACCACATTCGGAATGAGTTGATGATGGAGCCGCGGAGATGCGATGGACTCTTCCATGCTAACGTTCAAGTACTTGTGCAACACGTAAACCTAACGGACGATTAAGAAAATCAATTGTTAAACTTACCGCTTGATAGCCTAAATCACGCTGGAAATACAAACCGTTAACTTTAACAGGTCATTAAACTTTCTTGCTTAATCGTAACAAGTCTGACATTTTAACGTACTGACAAAGAGACCGTTAACTATAACCGGTCGTTATACTTCCAAATTAAGCTTAAAAGTCTGATATTTGGACATACCGATCAACAACCAGATAACTTTAATCGGCCATTAAACTTCCTACTTAAGCTAAAAAGGTCTTACATTTGAAATTCCTGTTAACTTTAACAGGCCATTAAACTTTCCACTTTAGCTTGAGAGGTCTGATATTTGAAATTCTCGGAATGCAACCCGTTAACTTTAATCGGCCATTTAACTTCCTACATGCTTAAAAGGTCTTATAATTGAAATTCCCGTTAACTTTAACAGGCCATTAACCTTCCCAAATAATCATTAAAAGCCAAATGGTTGAAGTACCGATCAACAACCCGTTAACTTTAACAGGCCATTAATCTTCCCATCAGCTTGAAAGGTTAGATATTTGAAATCCTCGAAATGCAACCCGTTAACTTTAATCGGCCATTAAACTTCCTATTGCTTAAAAGGTCTTATAATTGAAATTCCCGTTAACTTTAACAGGCCATTAACCTTCCCAAATAATCATTAAAAGCCAAATGGTTGAAGTACCGATCAACAACCCGTTAACTTTAACAGGCCATTAATCTTCCCATCAGCTTGAAAGGTTAGATATTTGAAATCCTCGAAATGCAACCCGTTAACTTTAATCGGCCATTAAACTTCCTATTGCTTAAAAGGTCTTATAATTGAAATTCCCGTTAACTTTAACAGGCCATTAACCTTCCCAAATAATCATTAAAAGAATAATGTTTGAGGTATCTATCACCAACCCGTTAACTTTAACAGGCCATTAAACTTCCCACCAGCTTGAAAGGTTAGATATTTGAAATCCTCGAAATACAGACCGTTAACTTTAACGGGCCATTAAAGTCCCCAAATAATCATTAAAAGAATAATGTTTGAGGTATCTATCACCAACCCGTTAACTTTAACAGGCCATTAAACTTCCCACTTCACCTTAAAAGGTTCTAACATTTGAAATCTCGAAATACAACCCGTTAACTTTAATGTGCCATTAACCTTACCAAATAATCATTAAAAGATTAATGTTTGAAGTACCGATCAACAACCCGTTAACTTTAAGCCCAGTTTAACTTCCGATATTTTAAATTCTTGAAATACGACCCGTTAACTTTAACGCTCAATTAACCTTCCCAAATAATCACCAACAGCATAATATTTTAAGTACAGATCAACAACCTGTTAACTTTAACAAGCCATTAAACAATCGTATCAATGGCCGATTATCGTCGATAATCGTTTAATGGCCGATTAAAGTTAACGAGTTGCATTCCGAGAATTTCAAATATCAGACCTCTCAAGCTAAAGTGGGAAGTTTAATGGCCTGTTAAAGTTAACTGGTTGTTGATCGGTATGTCCAAATATCAGAATCGCAAGTTAAATTTATCGGTCGATTAACTTACGTATGCGGAAGCGCTGATTATCTTGCTTCCGCCGGAACCACCGAAAGAGTACGTTAACTCTCCGTGTTTGTCCAAAACGAGGCTCGGGGCCATCGAGCTAGCGGGCCGTTTGCCGGGTTGCACGAAGTTAACGGCCGATTGCGGAAGATCGTAAAAGTTGGCGATGTTCGGTAACGAGAAGTCGTCCATCTCGTTATTGAGGACGATGCCCGTGGATGCGGAACGAACCACGGCGCCGAACCTAACGAGCAAAGGGCACGTGGCGAGAACTAAAGTCAACGGTCCGTAAATCCAAAGTACGTTTAACTTAACGGCAGATTAACAGGCTTACCAGGTGTTAAGAGTGCTGGTTGCGGAGACTGTATCTCCGTTAGGGGCCAATACGGACACGTGGGCCGTTCCGTGGTCGTTGGCATACCTAAAGATGGCGTCGTAGTGCGTGGGACCGAAAGTCTCGTTATCTTTAATCGACTCGTGGATTTTAACGGGAAGGTCTTTGGATTGAAGAAGGGCCGTTAACTGTAATGATAAACGTAATTCAGGTATTAATGTAGCGAGAGATTTCCAAAATGGCCTCCAAGACATTAAACATTTCCAATATGGCCTCTGAGACCTCGAAACATTTCCAATATGGCCTCCAGGACATTAAACATTTCCAATATGGCACCCGAGACCTCGAAATATTTCCAATATGGCCTCCAAAACCACAAAACATTCCCAAAATGGCCCCTAAGATATTTCCAAAACGGCCTCCAAGACACTAAACATTTCCAATATGGCCCCCAAGACCTCGAAATACTTCCAATATGGCCTCCAAAAACATTAAACATTTCCAATATGGCCCTCAAGACATCAAAACATTTCTAATATGGCCCCTGAGACCTCGAAACATTTACAATATGGCCTCTAAGACATTAAACATTTCCAATATGGCCTCTGAGACCTCGAAACATTTCCAATATAGCCTCCAAGACATTAAACATCTGCAATATGGCCTCTGAGACCTCAAAACATTCCCAAAATGGCCCCTAAGACCTAAGATATTTCCAAAACGGCCTCCAAGACACTAAACATTTCCAATATGGCCCCCCAAGACCTCGAAATATTTCCAAAACGGCCTCCAAGACATTAAACATTTCCAATATGGCCCCCGAGACCTCGAAATATTTCCAATATGGCCTCCAAGACAACATTTCCAATATGGCCCCTGAGACCTCGAAACATTTCCAATATGGCCACCAAGACATTAAACATTTCCAATATGGTCCTTAAGACCACAAAACATTTCCAATATGGCCTCCAAGGCATTAAACATTTCCAATATGGCCCCTGAGACCTCGAAACATTTCCAATATGGCCACCAAGACATTAAACATTTCCAATATGGTCCTTAAGACCACAAAACATTTCCAATATGGCCTCCAAGGCATTAAACATTTCCAATATGGCCCCTGAGACCTCGAAACATTTCCAGTATGGCCTCCAAGACATTAAACATTTCCAATATGGCCCCTGAGACCTTGAAACATTTCCAATATGGCCCTTAAGACCTCAAATATTTCCAATATGGCCTCCAAGACATTAAACATTTCCAATATGGCCCCTGAGACCTTGAAACATTTCCAATATGGCCTCCAAGACATTATACATTACCAATATGGTCCTGAAGACATCAAAACATTCCCAATATGGCCCCCGAGACCTCGAAATATTTCCAATATGGCCCCCAAGACATTAAACATCTTTAATATGGTCCTTAAAACCTCGAAACATTTCAAAAATGGCCCCTGAGACTTCGAAACACTTTCAAAATGGCTACCGAGACATTACCGACATGGCCCTAAAGACCTAAAAAAGCCCCAACTTACGTTTTTCATGTCCTGAAATCCTGGATCCCCGATTTCTCCGCGCTTGGCGTAAGCGTACTTGCAAGCCTCCACGAAGCGGTGGTAAAACAAGGTCCGGTTCTCGGCGGTTGCCAAGGTCGCAGGTCCCAAGCCGAGTTTCTGCAACACGCTCATGAGAAGCCCCAAGACGAGACCGCTTCCGGGAGGTGGGACGCTGTAGAAGCTGCTTCCGTCGTCCAAGTCGAAGCGTACGGGCTCGCGAACGACCGCTTTGTACGCCTTTAGGTCCTCAGCGTCCACGATGCCCCCTGACACGGAACAAAAACACGGCGGTCACAAAGGGTCCTTGAAAATCGCATTAAAAAAAAAACCGCAAAAGGTCCTACCGAATGCCTTTATGTCTTCCACAAAGCCCTCGGTCAGTTTGCCGTCGTACAAGGCGTCAGCGCCGTCGGTCGCTATCGTACGTAGCGTACGGGCAAGGTCCGGAAGGTAAAGGACCTCACCTTCGCCAAAGAGATTTCCGGTCTGGTTGTTCACGAAAACGGACCTAAGAAATCGGAAGTTACGTTTCAATTACGTGAAACGGTCCTTGAAAAATTTTTGAAATTGCAGTTTGTGTTTTCAGAATTGGAAAGTAGACGTTATTACAAACCGTAACAAGCCAAGAAAAATAAAAAAAAATGTACTCCAAAAGCCCCAAAAATGACTTTAAAAATGTATGCGAAGGGCCTAAAAAAAAGTGTACATTTTTACAGTCGTTTTTGGGGCCCTTCGGGTACATTTTTTCAACTTTTTTTTGGCTATTTATGATCGCAAAAAACGTCTACTTTCTAATTTTGCAATAAAAAACCTGCAATTTCAAAAGTCTAATTTTAATCGATTTTTAATTACTCTTACCGTATTTTCAAAAATGGGTGAAATTACGACTTTTGAAATTGTAGTTTGTGTTTGCAGAATTGGAAAGTAGACGTTATTACGAACCGTAACAAGCCAAGAAAAACAGAAAAAAAAATGTACTCCAAAGGCCCCAAAAATGACTTCAAAAATGTACACGAAGGGCCTAAAAAAAAGTGTACATTTTTAAAGTCGTTTTCGGGGGCCCTTCGGGTTCATTTATTCGACTTTTTTTGGCTAGTTACGATCGCAAAAAACGTCTACTTTTTAATTTTGCAAGAAAAAACTTTCAATTTCAAAAGTCTAATTTTCATCGATTTTTAATACTCTTACTGTTTTTTCAAAAATGGGTGAAATTTACGACTTTTGAAATTGCAGTTTGTGGTTGCAGAATTGGAAAGTAGACGTTATTACGAACCGTAACAAGCCAAGAAAAATAGAAAAAAATGTACTCCAAAGACCCCAAAAATGACTTCAAAAATGTACACGAAGGGCCTAAAAAAAGGGTACATTTTTAAAGTCGGTTTTTGGGGCCCTTCGGGTACATTTTTTCGACTTTTTTTTCGGCTATTTATGATCGCAAAAAAGTCTACTTTTTAATTTTGCAAAAAAAACAAACTGCAATTTCAAAAATTTGAATTTTCATCGATTTTTAATACTCTCACAGTTTTTTCAAAAATGGGTGAAATTACGACTTTTGAAATTGCAGTTTTGTGTTTGCAGAGTTGGAAAGTAGACGTTATTACGATCATAAAAAGCCGGGAAAAAAAAATTACTCGAAGGGCCCCAAAAATGTCTTCAAAAACGTACACTTTTGGACCCTTCGTGTACATTTTTGAGAACATTTTTAGGGACCTTCGGGTACATTTTTTTCGATTTTTTTTGGCTTTTTATGATCGAAACAACGTCTACTTTCCAATTCTACAAGAAACTTATGCCGCAAAAACTTACGCCGCTAATGTTTTAAGGGCCATTCAAAAAGTATGTCCTCAAGAGGGGGTGGGGTGTCTGATTGAATGTGTACAGGGGGTAGCCAAAAGTTTTTGGCGGCACCTTTAAAATAAAAAAAATCTTGGCTTCGCACGTCCGGATAATTGAGGATCCGGATGATTGAAACGGTACATGAAACGGTCCTTAAAAATGACGTATTTTCATGGGCCATTTCATAGACGCGTCAATTTTCCACACGCAAAATGAAGCCATCGTGTTAGGGCACATTAGCTAAGGGCCCATCGACAGCTCAAAAACCATCGGCTTTCCGATCCTTACCTCATGCTCGGCTCCATGAAAATCCTATCTTTGGCCCTTGCCTCCAAGACGTGGGCCACGTATTTGGAGATAAGGACCCCTTCTTCGCAAATCTTGATTGTGGGTTCGAAGAGCGCTGACCAATTAAGTCGGCCCCAATGTTGATGGGCCATTTGATAGCCGCGAAGTTCTCCGGGTACTGCAACCGCCAAACCGCCTAAAAGAATAACGGGCGGTCACGTCGAGTTCGTAGCAAAGATGCCGCAAATGCGACCAAAGGGCCTTACCGAATTTGGACGCATTGTTCTTGCCCTCGTACATGTCCTTAGAGGCCCTTCCGGGAGCAGCTTCGCGGGCATCGATCACATGGACCTTACCGGTGGCATTGTCGAAGACGGTCATCAAGAAGCCACCGCCCAAACCAGCGCTTTGAGGGCTATAGGCCCCTTCGCACAAAAGGGCCGCAATGGCCGCATCGACTGCGGAACCACCTTTCAGCAAGATGTCCCTGGAAAAAAAGAACGGTCCATACGTCAACCAAATGTTGCGTCAATTACATAATCGGCCATTTTATCCCTTGATGGGATGTTAGTACTTGCCGTCCAACCACGGAACATTGCGGAGACTGGCTCGAAACCGCAGCTTTCCCGAACGTGCCGACATAATCGTCCGTTAAGCTCCGTTGCGCCGCCTTTTTGCTGTGGATTTTCGCTAATCCGAATCCGATTCCGAGTCCGATGCTAACGATGCACGCGATGACGACGAGTGCTACGAACACGCATTTCCACCTGGCTAACGAAGATCTGGAAGAATTTGAAATAGCCGTTAAAACCATGCTTAACGAGACTTCTGAAACACGACAACTTAACGACACGAGCGATCGTTGAAACTACGAGACGCGGGATTAACGCATGAAATATTCAGTTCGTCATCGTTAAGTTTGACTGTCACGTAACGCTATCGAATATTCATCGGGCATTAACGATAATCGGAGATTAAAATTCGATCGGGATTACGTTTGGATTACGTTAATCTTAAATAAATCGTACGCCAAGTCCATTGTCATCGTATAAAAATCAGTTTGGGGCCTTCGTAAGATTGTACGGATTCTGGCTACTAAAATGGTCCCGCAGCGATGGACAACCGGATTTGTTAACGGAAGAATATCTTTAAGGGACCTGGAGTAGCTCTCCTAAAGGGACATATAAGATTTTTGAGACCTAGAGATGCGATCGAAATGACCAGTAGTCTTTTGAATGGACCTGGATGGAATCTAATGTAGGGACCTAGCCGAGATCTTCTAAAGGGGCCTAGAGACAATTTATGGGACCTAGAGAGACTATTGTAAGGAGCAGGAGTCTGTTGAATGGACCTGGAGAGGATTTATTAAAGGGACCTAAAGGAGCTCTCCTAAAGTGACCTGGAGAGATAATTTATGGGACCTGGAAAGACTAACCAAAGGACCTGGATATGCTATTGAAGGGACCTCGATTACCTCTAGAATGAACCTGCAATGACTCCTGATGGGACCCTAAAATACTCTTTAAGGGACCTAATTAAAGGACCTAGAGGAGCTCTCCTAAATGGACTTGGAGAGATAAATTATGGGACCTAGACAGACTATAATAGGGAACAGGAGTTCATTGAATGGACCTGTAGATGCTATTGAACTGAACTCGAGAGGCTTTAGAATGGACCTAGAAAGACTATCGAAGGGACCAGTAGTCTTTTGAATGGACCTGGAGTTAATCTATTAAAGGGATTTAGCCGAGGTCTTCTAAAGGGGCCTGAAGGGACAATCTATGGGACCTCGAGAGACTATTGTAGGGAGCAGGAGTCTATTGAATGGGCCTGGAGATGATTTATTAAAGGGACCTAAAGGAGCTCTCCTAAAGTGACCTGGAGAGATAATTTATGAGACCTAGAGAGACTAACAATATGCTATCGACCTTGAATGGACCTTGAAGGACTATTGATGGGACCTTCAAATGTTTTTGAAGGTAGTTTATGGGGCCTAGAGAGACCATCGAAGGGACCTAAAGGGATCAGGAGAGACTACAGATGGGATCTTGACATGCCCTTGAAGGGATCTAGATGAGCTATCCTAAATGGACCTTGAATTAGTATCGATGGAACCTTAAAATGTTTTTGAAGGGACCAGGAGAGATAGTTTATGGGACCTAGAGAGAAAATTTTTGGGAATTAGAGAGACTATTCATGGTACCTAGATTGACTATCAAAATGGACCATTATTTATCTATTGAATTTACCTGGAAAGGATCTATTACAGGGACTTAGAGGAGCTCTCCTAAATTACTAAAGGGACCTCGAATGACTGCATGAAAAGGCTCTTGAACGGACTTACACATGCCCTGTAAATGCAGTCGTGAAATTTCAGCATGCAGTGTCTGTATAATTGAGCCACGACCTCGTTAATTAATCAATACAAAACCTGCGTTCGTCTCCCCTCCTCCAATTAAGTGGCCTTTGGTCGTGGTAAAACAGCCATTGAATCGTAATCCCTGACAACGGTTGAATTGCAAATGGGATTAAATCGTTTATTGTTTTACGATATTTGTACTTACTGTCTCTCCGTCAGAGGTTTGCTTTGATTATTGAAATCATTCGTGTTTAGTTTCGAATACGAAGCCGCTTTGGTTGGACTCGACTCCATTTTTGTGTTCCAAATGTTGGAATTTTCAAAGCCGACTTTCGATGAATTATTTAGGCTCGCGAAGGTGAATTACAAGTGCGGACGACGAGTGACTTGCGTTTCAAACGTTCAACAGGTTTTTCCTGTTGCATAACGACGTGAAACTAATTGAAATTTACCTTGTTTGTACTCCATCAAGGCCAATATTTCAAGTATGGAACATCTGTTCCAACTTTTGCAGGAGCGCCGCTCATGCATTCGGATACTCGCAATTCTGACTCGTAAATGCATGAATGAGAAGCCGAGAATCTTGAATTCCGAACGCAGTATTTATACACAATCGCTTGACTGTAAACGCGGCAGATTTGAATTTTAAATCTTGTAATGTTTAAGGTTAAATTATGACGTCATTTTTAAAGGAAATTTAAAGAAATTTGACGTTGTTTTCGTTGACATAAGTACGTTCGTGAGGCTTAGCAATGACGTCATTTGTACATATTGTATGTATTGAAATATGACGTCATTAAGTAAATTCTACTTTTGAAATATGACGTCAATTGCTAGGAAATGTAACCTTAATGACGTCATTTGTGCAAATGATATGTATTTAAATATGATGTCATTTGTAAACATGTTATGTATTGAAAAATGACGTCATTTGTAAGACAATTTGACGACATTTATGTGAATTCTACTTTTGAAATATGACGTCATTTCTACACTTTATATGTATATAAATATGACGTCATTTACGTGAAATATGACGTCATACGAATTGAAACACACGCCCCGATTGTTATTAAATAAGCAGCACAGATAACGTTTAATCGGCTGAAAACCCAAAAAATACAATTGGTTTTGATATCCAACAGCAACGGCAGTAGTAATAACACACACGGGTGGTCAAAGGTCAAAGGGTCATGGGGGGTCAAAGGGCCCTATCACCGGCACGCATGCGCTGTACAGGGACCCAATTGATATGTTAAAACGGAATGCAAATCGATCATTTGAGGCACTCGACAAAATGGCGTTTTTATCGTTTTTTAAGTTCAATGGGATTAAAGCGAGACATACAATCGTAGAACGGACACAAAAAACACGCAAGAAACAAAAGAAACACAAAATTTCAAACATTTTGCACAAAAATCACCTGTTTTTATGCAAATTTAACTGCTTTTTTATACGAAATCAAAGCAAAACTCTTTAGTGGAACGTTTCTCACGTTCCAATTTCAAAAGCACGCGCTCCAATAACGGAAGTGACGCTGAAAAAACATTCGAAAAATGTGGTATTTTTGTTGTGGAACTTTTCTCACGTTCCAAATTCGAAAGCATGTGCTCTAATAACGGAAGTGACGTCAAACAAACGTTCGAAACATGTTTGTTCTTTTTACAAAAATGTTTTTTCTCCCCAAAAATCAAACATTTTTGTTGTTGTTGTTAAATTTTGTTGCGGAACTTTTATCCCGTTCCAGTTCGAAAGCACGCGCTCTATAACGGAAGTGACGTCAACTTTCACTTGGAAAACGTTCCAAAAATGTGTTCCAAAACAAAAATGGAATTAACAAATTCTTATTTTAGCAAAATCTTTCGGGAAATAAGGTTTTTTTTGCATAAAACCCAAACAAATTTTGTCCAAACTTAAGCTTATTGTGTAAATTGAACATAATTTTAATAAATTTCACTTATTTTTTGCTCAAACTTTGCATAAAAACGTTTATTTTTGTGCCAAAATGGTTTAAAAACTGCCAATCGTTTGGTGCGTACGTTTCATCGTCTAAACCAGCGTAAAAAGTGCTGCGTAAGTTACGTAATTTTACGTAAAGTTTAAAAATGCATTTTGTAGAAGAAGGATATTATATAGATAAGGAAGGAATTGTGTCCACATATATTTATATATATTTACAAGCGGAAAAAATGTTACGAAAACGCTTACGGAACTCATTTTCGGATACTTTTTTTTAGTTTCGATACAAAATCCAAAAACATCCGCAAAACTTGTTTGCGAAAACACTGAAAGGAAACAAAAAAGTTTCTTTTAAAACACAAATCGTATTATTAGACATCCGAAAACTATCTTTAAGACCTTGTTTTTCGAGATCCAGGATCCAGGAAAGGGTCCATTGCGTAAGGACCTAAGCGTGTGTTTTTGTAAGGGTCACCGTGTGACTAATTTCTAAAAAAAATTCATTAAAATTACTCCCTTAATTCCTCAATTCCTTAAAAGGTCCCAACTTATCTCGAAACACTTTCAAACAAAAATGTCCCGATAAAATTCATTAAAAGGGCCTAACTTGTTCTTAGAACCCTTCCCTACACAAATTTCCCCCGAACAAATTCCTTAAAAGGCCCAAACTTCAACTCGAAAAACTTTCCGACAAAAATTTTCCCGAACAAATTCATTAAAAGGCCCTAACTTGTTCTTAGAAGCCTTCCAAACGAAAATTTCCCCGATCAAGCTCATTAAAAGGTCCCAACTTGATCTTAGGACCCTTTCTATAAAAAATGTACAGAACAAATTCCTTAAAAGGTCCCAACTTGATCTCGAAACAATTTCCGACAAAAATTTCCCTGATCGAATTTATTAAAAGGCCCTAACTTATATTTAGAACCGTTCCAAACGAAAATTTCCCTGATCAAGCTCATTAAAAGGTCCCAACTTGATCTTAGGACCCTTTCTATAAAAAATGTAGAGAACAAGTTCCTTAAAAGGTCCCAACTTGACCTGGAAACATTTTCCAACACAAATGTTCCCGATAAAAATCATTAAAAGGCCCTAACTTGCTATTGGGACCCTTACCAAAACACTCCCGGATCCGTCTCGAGCCTAGAATACAAACGTAAAGACCACTAAGTCGTATTTTGTTCGAAAAGCGGAACTTCCGAAGTAAGGGCACGTAACGCGTATCGCCATCAATTATATACATTTTATATTTATATTCGTAATGAATTATACGATGTGTGTGTATACAAAAAGGGAAACATGAGCACCAAAAACCGATCGACGGACGAAGAACAAGCGAGAGGCTGAAGAAAAAGGTCCTAAGCGGTCGTGTTCCGTAAACGGACCCTTAAAAGGAGGAGTTGAGGAATCGAGGCAACGATTGAGCGAGAAGGGTCCATACGCGTCTCCCCCCAGATACCGTTCACCTAAAAGTAGTAAGAAAAATGTAAATCCTCGTTTGGTCGGCGAAGGACGAGGGGGAGTAGCAGTTCCGGATGGGGCCTCCGGATAGGTATGGGCCTCCGGGATCGGTAAGGACTTGTGGGATCGGTAACACCTCCGTTTCGGCAAAAGCCACCTTCGGGTTAGCGAAAAGAGTCACTTGATCGGTAAGGGCCTCTGGATCGGTAAAGGTTTCGGGAATGGTAAGGACTAGCGGATCGGTAAGGACTTGCGGATCGCTTGTGGATCGGTAAGGACTTGCGGACCGGTAAGGACTTGCGGACCGGTAAGGGCTTGCGGATCGGTAAAGACTTGCGGATCGGTAAGGACTTGCGGACGGGTAAGGACTTGCGGACGGGTAAGGACTTGCGGATCGGTAACACCTCTGTTTCGGCAAAAGCCACTGCTACGGTAAGGACTTACAGACCTGTCAGACCTTCGGGATAGTGAAGAGTCGCTTGATCGTTAAGGGCCTCTAGATTGGTAAAGTTTCGGGAATGGTAAGGGCCTTAGGAGATCGGTAAGGACTTATCGATCGGTAACACCGCACTTTCGACAAAATCCACTGCTACGGTAAGGACTTACAGACCTGTCAGACCTTCGGGTTAGCGACAACAATCGCTTGATCGGTAAGGGCCTCTAGATCGGTAAAGTTTCAGGAACGGTAAGGGCCTCAGGAGATCGGTAAGGACTTATCGATCGGTAACACCTTCCTTTCGGCAAAAGCCACTGCTACGGTAAGGACTTACGGACCTGTCGGACCTTCGGGCTAGCGAAAAGAGTCGCTTGATCGGTAAGGGCCTCTAGATCGGTAAAGGTTTTGGGATCGGTAAGAGCCTCAGGAGATTCGTAAGGACTTATCGATCGGTAACACCGCACTTTCGACAAACGCCAGTGTCGGTAAGGACATACCTACTTGTCAGACCTTTGGGCTAGCGTACAGAGCCGCATAATCAGAAAGGGCCTCTAGATCGGTAAAGGTTTCGGGATCGGTAAAGGATTCAGGATCGGGAAGGGTTTCCCAGATCGGTAACACCATTTCGGTATAAGCAACTACTTGGCAGACTTTCGGGATAGTAAAAGTCACTTGATCGCTAAGGGCCTCTGTATCAGCAAAAGCCACTGAATATGTAAGGGCCTTTGGATCGAAAAGAACTTGTCAATTGTTACAGTCTCCATTTCAGCAAAAGTCACCGAGTCGGTAAGGACATTCCGGACTCAGGAGAACCATATAAAACTACGTGATCGGTAAGGGCCTCTGGATCGGGATAGATATATGCATTCGTATTAACTACCGATCAGCAAAGACTACTGAATCGATAATGATCGCCAGACCTGTAAGACCTCCAAGATCAGCAAAAGCCACTAGATCGGAAAGGGCCTCTCTGGCCTAGCGAAGGACACCCTGGATCAGCAAGAACTCTCGATCAGATAAGACCCAAGTTTGACAACTGTCTACGGATTGGCTAAGGAACAGCTAAGGAATCAGTTAGGGCCTCCTGATCATTAAGGATTCCAAGATCAGTAAGATATCCGGATCCGAAATGATCCCTGGAGTGGCGAAGAACTCCGGATCCACAAAAACCCCAGATCGACAAAGTTCTCCAGATCGGCAAGGACCTCCGATCGAAGGATATATTTTGGCACAAGGGCCGTTAAGGGTCCAAAGCCATTCATGGATCCAAAGGCATCTTTAAACGATAAAGGTCCTACACACTGTCGCGGTCGCAGAACCGCAGTCTACCGCCGTCTTAACGAGGACCTCTTCGTGTAAGAAGTTTGATCGGCTTCTACGGCTCCTAAAAGTCGTACGGTCATGTCAACCGCCGGAGAACCGTTACCGCAACAATGGCTTCCGCGAACGAGAGGCGGTTACACTTTCCACGCGCGGTCGCTTATCCCGAGGAGGAACAGAAAGCGGTTGCGGTTGTGGAGTAGTAGAACAGGAAGTAGGAAAAGAGGAATCGGATCATCGGCGTTTGGACGTTTCGGTTTTTGCGGGAAGAAGGATGTTGGAGGAGAAGGAGAAGGAGGAGAACCGCCACAGTTGCGGTTACGTATCTGCGCGGCTACCATCGTTGACCACCGCTCCGCGTGTGGTTGTATTTGTTGCTGTCGGGATGAGCCGCTGTAGAAAAACAAAAACAGATATTTGCAGACGGAACAAGCTGTAAAAACACCGGAACCGGATGTTGCGGCCACTCACCCTGCCTGTGGTCCATTCCATGGTCGTATCTGTCCTTTTGTGCCGCGTGGACATCCATGCTGTGCCTTCGCGGATCATCCGCATATTCCGTGGGAGCTTCCGCCAGGAAGTTGGACGGCACGAGGCCCCTAACGCCGTTCATCTCGCCCATGAAGAAGCCGTCCTCGTCCATGTCCCCGTAGACGTGGATGAAGTCACCCGTGTTGAACGACAATTCCACCTTCTGTTACGTGCAAAAGAAAAAGACCGCGGCATTAGGGCCTCTGGTGGTTGATGACCACAAAAAAAGCCCCAATGGGGCATGCGTACCTCGGCATCCACGTTGGGAGAAAGTTCCTGCGGGTCGTAGTCGTAGAGGGCGATCATCTTCTTGACCGGCATGCCCTCGTGTCCATCGCCCCATCGATCTCCTGCAAAAAAACAAAAAATAGAGTTGTGTAGAAGCAAAAAGGCCCTAAGTGCAAGTTCGATTGTAAATGCTTTCGGAGATAAATTCGAGAGATTCTGCTGCCCTTTGGCCCTTTCTTGACAACGCAGAAGTCACTTGACAATTTTATTTGGCAATGGCGAAAGTCACTCGCCGCCCTTTGGTCCTTCTGTCATTCCGGCCAACTTTCTCGACAGCGACAGAAGTCTCCCTAACCTTCCTTCGGTCCTTATACCATTCCCGCCAACTTGCTCGCCAGCGACAGAAGTCTCCCTAACTTCCCTTTGGTCCTTCTGCCATTCCGGCCAACTTTCTCGACAGCGACAGAAGTCTCCCTCACTGCCCTTTGGTCATTCTGCCATTCCGGCCAACTTACTCGACAGCAACAGAAGTCTCCCTAACTTCCCTTTGGTCCTTCTGCCATTCCTTCCAACTTTCTCGACAGCAACAGAAGTCTCCCTAACTTCCCTTTGGTCCTTCTGCCATTCCGGCCAACTTACTCGACAGCGACAGAAGTCTCCCTAACTTCCCTTTGGTCCTTCTGCCATTCCTTCCAACTTTCTCGACAGCCACAGAAGTCTTCCTCACTGCCCTTTGGTCCTTCTGCCATTCCGGCCAACTTTCTCGACAGCGACATAACTCTTCCTCACTGCCCTTTGGTCCTTCTGCCATTCCTTCCAACTTTCTCGACAGCCACAGAAGTCTTCCCCACTGCCCTTTGATCCTTCTGCCATTCCGGACAACTTTCTCAACAGCGACAGAAGTCTCCCTCACTGCCCTTTGGTCATTCTGCCATTCCAGCCAACTTACTGAACAGCAACAGAATTCTTCCTCACTGCCCTTTGGTCCTTCTGCCATTCCGGCCAACTTTCTCGACAGCGACAGAAGTCTCCCTCACTGCCCTTTGGTTTTTCTGTCATTCCGGACAACTTTCTCGACAGCGACAGAAGTCTCCCTCACTGCATTTTGGTCCTTTTGTCATTCCGGCCATGCTAGTTGCCAATGACAAAAGTCACTTGACAACGATAGAAAACACTTGCTGCCCTTCGGTCCTTCTGCCATCACCGGTATGTCACTCATAAGGTAGGCGAAGGGCCATGTGCCTCCTGAAAGGGCCTTTTCTGGGACCGTCAACTCGTTTCGTCCACGAATGCTTGTTGTATCCGAACACGACAAGGTCTTCGGTTCTCCTTAACCGCCAATAATTTTACCTAAGACTTTGTTACGGCAAGGTCCATTCAACCACCCCTCAAAGAGACCCTTACACAGGGCCTCTAAAAACAACGCTGGATAATTTCAGAATGAAAATAAGTTCGGCTCCACTAATCAACTCACTTCCTGGATATTTCCTCCCCGCGTATCCACGATGAGCCTGTTCCGTTCTTTTGGGCGGCGGAACGGCCCTTCGTCCCTGCGGCTGGACGTCTTCCCCTTGCACTTGGGACACCATGTTGCAAGGGACGTAACCCTGTCTTCCGGCGGCTTCTCCCCAGTAAAACCCATCTGGATCTTTATCACCGTATATCTGCAACGGAAGTCACAATGAGGACCTTCCACCTTGGATCTTCAACGAGGTCCTAACGAGCGGATGCCCTTACCTTGATGAGCTGTCCTTCCCTGAACGGCAACTCCTCCATGGCCGCGCCTGGATTCGGGGACATCGTCTTAGGATCGTAGTCGAAGAGCGCCACGAAGCTCCGCACGTTCCGCGGTTGATGTCCGGGGCCTCCGTGGTGATCCCGATGCGACTGCGCTCCCTCGCGGTTCGAGGGCCTCCTGCCATAAGGTCCTCCAGCCGCATCCCGTCCCATCTGACGCTTGTCGCGGCCCGGTCCAGGACCGCCGTCTCTGATGGCGCCCACAGAACCGCGAGGATCGTGGCGATGGGGCCTGTACTCTTCGTCGGAGTAGTCGTCGCGGTTCCTCCTGCCGTTAGCGCTGTCTTTGGTGATTTCTGACCAGGGGGAGGAAAAGAAATTGCGGTTATCTCGCGGATGTCAACAGAGTTTAACGGTCCATTGCCGGCGTCACTTACCGATTGCCGGAATCGGAACGTTGGACGACGGATACACTTCTTTGTCGCTTAGGTTCTCATCCGGCTCGATGACCGTCTGCCCCATGTTGTCGTGTCGCCTCTGTCCGGATCTTCTTTCCCCGTGAGCGCGGCTCGATGCGGTTTTTCCAGCCGCGACGGCTTTGCTGAAAAACATTGTTTAGAGGGTTTCAAAATTAGCAAAGGGCCTGAGAACTGCATAATCTCCTGAAATGGTCTAATAATTCCCAAAAGTCTGCAAAGACCCCTGGGAAAGGTATCGGGAAGTCCAGAGATCCTCATAGGCCGACAGGAATGGTCTTAGGATCCCCGAGTGCCTCTGCAAGGACCCTTAGAGGTCTCAAAAACTCCAGAAAAGTTCTTAGGACCCCAAACAGCTTCATGGACCCTCAGAATGGCTTCGGAACCATGGGTCTTGTGACCCAAAAAGTTTTAAGACTCGTAAAGATCCAATGTTGATCCCAGAATGGCTCTTGGGGCCCTCAGCGGTCTTCACGTGTTTACAGGAGTCAAGAGATTTCAAGAAGTCCACAAGGACTCACAGAAAAGGACCCTCGGAGGACCCTCTAAAATGGTTTCGGCTCTTGGGTCCCTCAGATGCCTGCATAAACACCCCAAAAGAGTTTCCGGGGTCTTTAATTAGGACCCGTATAGGTGCACCGCTGCTCCATGAAAGGCTCTTGGGACCCTCAGATGTCCACACAAACTTCCGTAAAGGGTTTTCGAAAGTCTCGGAAAGTCTTGGGGCCCTCAAGAGTCCACCACTTTTTTTTGAGTTCAATAGCAGAAATGCGCAAACTTTCGACCCTCGAGCATAGAGGCTCTCGGGACCCTTAGAGGTACACGCGAACATCCGTAAAGGGTTTCAGAAGTCTCGGAAAGTCTTTGGGCACTCAAAGAGTCCACCAGTTTTTTCTGAGTACAATAGCAGAAATGCGCCAACTTTCGACACTCGAGAATAAAGGCTCTTGGGACCCTCAGAGGTTCACGCGAACTTCCGTAAAGGGTTTTCGAAAGTCTCGGAAAGTCTTGGGGCCCTCAAGAGTCCACCACTTTTTTCTGAGTCCAATAGCAGAAATGCATAGTTTTTGTGAGGATACTTTTGGGGCCCGCAAAAATCACAAGCACCCGGAAAGAGTCCATGGGCACCTCGAGACCTACTTTTCCAATTCTTTGGTCCTTCCCTTGCCGCTGCCGCTTCCGTAGTCGGTCTTCTTGGCCACGGACTTTGCGTCTCCACCGCCGCTCTTCTTCGAGTCTTTGGTTAGGGCACTTCCTCTTCCCTTCATGAAACGAGCAAAAACAGCAAAGGGCCTTCGCTTGTACTCTCCACGTGTTTGTTTTCGGGACAAAACGTACGACAAAAAATAAACTCAAAAGTGCACGAAAATAAAAATGGAGTCGTGCAAAAAAAGAATACTACATGACGTACGACAAAATGTCAAATGTGCCCCAGAACCCCCAAAATGGTGCTAATTACCTTGTCGGCGATAACGTCCGACACGTCATCCTCGGCCTCTTCCGCAATATCTGACAATTCAGACTTATCGCTGCTCTCCTCGTCTTGGTATTCCTCTTCGGCCACTTTTTTCTGAGCCCAATAGCAGAAATTTGCACACAAACTTGGGGCATATGGTCCCTCAAACACACGTAAAAGGCCCCAAACACCCCACCCGATAAACCCCCGGGTATTGAAGGTGTAAAACGTAAAGAAAAACCAAAAAAAAACCCAATGCGACTGAGGTGGAAGTCAGAGGCCCTTACCTTAGATTTGGCGTGAAATTGCTTCAGGTTCGGGATTGGCACTTGTACGGAATCGGGGGAAATGCTGTCGCCGGATTTGGTCCTAACGGTCACGTGCTTCGGGGCCGTTGTCTGAAGCTTAGCGATTTCCAAAAGCGCGTGATCGCCTAAAGAAGAAAAAAAAAATTAAAGGCCCTTTAATGTTTGACGTAAAGATTTTTTGCGGTCGTAAGTTTTGCGGTCATTATCCGAGAAGGACCTTAGACAGGATGATGGATCGACTACGGATAGGACCTAGGTCATGTTTTTCAAGGACTTAGGGGCCATATTGGACCCTAAATCACAGCTTGATCCAAGAAAGACAGATTGAGCCCAGATGGGCCCTTAAGCAGGGGTGGGTTAAGTAAAGAAGGGTCCCTATAAAGAATCAAGAAGGCAAAAAGGACCTTTTAGGCACCACCAGATTTAGCCTAGAAGGACCTTTTAGGCATAACCAGGTTAAACCTAGAAGGGCCTTTAAGACAACCTAATTAAGTCAAGTAGGGGCCCTAATATTATTGTTAAGAGCCTAGAAGGGCCTCTAAGGGCAGTTATACAAATGAACTCCTGGACTTCACTCAAATAATTTATAAGACCTCTTCCCGCTCAAGAAGGCCCCTTAAAAGACTTCTCCGAGTGGTTCGATAAGTGTTCCCCGTTAACGAGTCTTCCCGCTTAGCAAGAGGCCCTAACCCTAGAGGTCCCTTTATGGACTTCTTAGCAGGACCGCACTACCGTCTTTACGCATTAGAAGTCTTCCCGCTCAAGAAGGCCCCTTAAAAGACTTCTCAAAGGGGCTCGATAAGTGTTCCTCGTTAACGAGTCTTCCCGCTTAGCAAGAGGCCCTAACCCTAGGCTCGGGGCCATCAAAGTTCAAACGCTCACCTGTGGGACTGTCGATGTCGACGGCTTTCTTTCCATCCGTGTAAATTGCATATCCCGTGACTTGGGACCCGTTGGAGGTCCCAGTCGTCGTAATCGTAACCGGAAGCCAAGTGACCAAAAGAGTGCCGTCTTGAGGTCCCGGTTCGACTTGAACGTCCAAAGGTGGATCGGGAAGGCCTTAAGACGGGGGAAAAAGACACGCGTTAAGGGCACGGAAACAATACGACATTAGCAACACATCGAGGCCCTTACCTTTGGGAAGCGTACGGAAATCCACGGAAGTCGAAGAAGTTTCGATGCGACCGACCGACTTCTTGTCGCTGAACGGCGACTTGATGTTTTTCACTTTAACGGTCACTCGATAAGTCGTGTTCGGTGAAAGACCTAGGGCACGTTAAAGTAAATCGATGTATTATGTTCCGATACAAGACAGGTAAAGGGCCCATTAACTGTAACCATGTTATGAAGCTTCGTGTTTTCATAAGCGTAATATGCCTTCTCGCTAAAGAAGGCCCTAACCCTAGAGGTCCCTTAAAAGACTTTTTAGCAGGACCGCACAATCGTCTTTACGCATTGGAAGTCTTCCCGCTCAAGAAGGCCCCATCAAAGACTTCTTAGATCGGTTCGATAAGTCTTCACCGTTAACGAGTCTTCCCGCTTAGCAAGAGGCCCTAAACCTAGAGGTCCCTTAAAAGACTTAGCAGGACCGCACAATCATCTTTACGCATTGGATGTCTTCCCACTCAACAAGGCCCCTTAAAAGACTTCTCAAAGGGGCTCGATAAGTCTTCCTCGTTAACGAGTCTTCCCGCTTAGCAAGAGGCCCTAACCCTAAAGGTCCCTTTATGGACTTCTGAGCAGGACCGCACTCTCGTCTTTACACATTGAAAGTCTTCTCGCTCAACAAGGGCCCTACAAAGACTTCTCAGAGCGGTTCGATAAGTCTTCCTCGTTAACGAGTCTTCCCGCTTAGCAAGAGGCCCTAACCCTAGAGGTCCCTTTATGGACTTTTTAGCAGGACCGCACTACCGTCTTTATGCATTAGAAGTCTTCCCGCTCAAGAAGGCCCCTTAAAATACTTCTCAGAGCGGTTCGATAAGTCTTCCTCGTTAACGGGTCTGCCCGCTTAACAAGAGGCCCTAACCCTAGAGGTCCCTTTATGGACTTTTTAGCAGGACCGCACAATCGTCTTTACGTATTAGAAGTCTTCCCGCTCAACAAGGCCCCTTAAAAGACTTCTCAAAGGGGCTCGATAAGTCTTCCTCGTTAACGAGTCTTCCCGCTTAGCAAGAGGCCCTAACCCTAAAGGTCCCTTTATGGACTTCTGAGCAGGACCGCACTCTCGTCTTTACACATTGAAAGTCTTCTCGCTCAACAAGGGCCCTACAAAGACTTCTCAGAGCGGTTCGATAAGTCTTCCTCGTTAACGAGTCTTCCCGCTTAGCAAGAGGCCCTAACCCTAGAGGCCCCTTAAGACTTCTGAGCAGGACCGCACTACCGTCTTTACGCATTAGAAGTCTTCCCGCTCAACAAGGCCCCTTAAAAGACTTCTCAGAGCGGTTCGATAAGTCTTCCTCGTTAACGGGTCTTCCCGCTTAGCAAGAGGCCCTAACCCAAAAGGTCCCTGATCCTCACCCGTTATCGTGTGCCTGTAGATTCCCGGCTTCAGCATGCGGACTTCCACGCTGTTGACGCAAACCACGTGCTGGTAGTTGCTATTGCTCGGTAACCACGATATGATGGCGGATGTGGACGTGATGCTGCTGGCGCGGACGCAGCTGGGAGCCACTGGGACCCCTGAAAAAAAGAAAGGGCCTCAGCAACATCTTAACGGCATAATGGGGGTTCCGGCAAAAAGCAAAGGTCCTTTCGCAACATTTCAACTCCATATTTCGGATATATATACGGCAAAGGTCCCAAAAAAGGTCAAAGGTCCCAAAAAAAGGTCAAAGGTCCCAAAAAAAGGTCAAAGGTCCCAAAAAAAGGCAAAGGGCCTCAAAAATCCTCACCTTTCCCGATGATCATGGTACACGCGGCATCAACGGACATCCGTCTGTTAGGAGTAACGGATCTCACGCTAATCCGGTGTGGCTTTAAAAGTTAAACGACAAAAACAGTTAACGACAACTTTTAACGGCAACTTAACGGAGCAACCGTTTCTGCCCTTACCACCATGGTGTCGACCCTTTCGACAAGGGCCCTAGGTCTCTCGTTAGCCAAGACGGTGGTCCTAAGCTCGCCGTCGATGTACACGTTAAACGAGTCTAAAGTTCCCGCTGGTGCCGTTGGTGCAACCCAACTAATCAAGATGCTTTTGTGGAGCTGTCTTTCGAGCGTTAAGTTTAACGGAGGAGGAACTAACGACGAGAAGAAGATTTCTGGAAACGAGTTAGCGAAAAGTTAACGATGGAACGGATTTCAAAGACTTACGAGAGTTTCGTTAAAACACGGCTAGTCGCAATATCTTAACGGCCCGTTAACTTACCCGGCCCATCATTATTTGGATCTATAACGGGATATTCGTCTCGATCGTCAATGTTATCGAGGTTCGATAAACATAACACGTCTCCCGGAAGACAGCTCTCTGCAACAACAACATTTAACGGATGTTAGCGGGTTGCGCCAAACACGATAATCGATCGATAAACCGAACGTTAACTAAATCGAGATGGGGTCCTGGCCCTTAAAAGTCTTAACGAGGATTCACCGATAACATTAGCAACAGAATCACGATCGATGTTGGTGAAGATGCTTAACGGTCGATTAAATCTGCGATTACCGATTAGAACTTGGCTGCCGTCAAGATGGCCGCCGAGAGTGAACTCAATGGGCAGACTCGTCATTCCATCGTCGGAATCTTGAATTCCGTACAAAACGTTCTGATGGAAATCTACCAAATCTTCGCCTGTTAAAAAAAATTTAACGGGGCATTAAGTGTTAGCGAATAAAATAAATGTCTTCAATAAAAAAAAAACATAATTACCCGTTAACTTTTCGACGAAGTTCGATGGGACGAGGCCCCTTCTGCCGTCCAGTAACTGACCGTCGAAAAAGCCGTCCTGTTAACGAATCGATAAAACGGTTAACGGGCGATTAGGAACTGAATCAAGATTTTAACCGAACGGTAGGACCCCGTAAAGACATTTTTGAAGGGACCGGAGGGCTAGGGCCTTCTTAAGTGAGAAGACGCTCTCTGCAAAGAGCTACTCTCGAGAGTAGCCATCGAGAGTATTGTGAGAGCACATTTCCATTCGATAGTAGCTGCGGATAGTTAATCTCGAGAGTAGTTGCGGATAGTTAATCTCGACAATAGTTGTGAAGAGTTAATCTCGAGAGTAGCTGCAGAGAGCTAATCTCGAGAGTAGCTGCAGAGAGTTAATCTCGAGAATAGTTGCAAAGAGTTAATCTCGAGAGCAGCTATCGAGAGCATGGAGGGAGCACATTTCCATTCGCTAGTAACTGCGGAGAGCTAATCTCGAGAGTAGCTGCAGAGAGCTAATCTCGAGAGTAGCTGCAGAGAGATAATCTCGAGAGTAGCTGCAGAGAGCTAATCTCGAGAGTAGCTGCAAAGTTAATCTCGAAAATAGCTGCAGAGAGTAAATCTCGAGAGTAGATATCGAGAGCATGGAGAGAGCACATTTCCATTCGCTAGTAACTGCGGAGAGCTAATCTCGAGAGTAGCTGCAGAGAGTTAATCTCGAGAGTAGCTACAGAGAGTTAATCTCGAGAATAGTTGCAAAGAGTTAATCTCGAGAGTAGCTATCGAGAGCACATTTCCATTCGCTAGTAACTGCGGAGAGCTAATCTCGAGAGTAGCTGCAGAGAGTTAACCTCGAGAGTAGCTGCAGAGAGTAAATCTCGAGAGTAGGCATCGAGAGTATGGTGAGAGCACATTTCCATACAAGAGTATATGCTGTGAGTTAATCTTGAGAGTAGCTGCTGAGAGTTAATCTCGAGAGCATTGTGAGAGCACATTTCCATAAGAGTAGCTGCAGAGAATTAATCTCAAGAGTAGCCGCTGAGAGTTAATCTCTAGAGTGGCCATCGAAAGTATGGCGAGAGCAGATTTCCACATCGTGCCCTCCTATTCCGCCAGCCGTTCCGCGGGGGGGTCCTACCTCAGAAGAAGCCCTTTCCCCTCGAGTGTCCTTACCTCGTCCATTCCTCCCCTGACCATGACGTAATCCCCCGCGCTAACGGCCAGTTCCGCTTCCGGGTTCTCGTTGGGCGAGTGCTGGAACGGGTCGTAGCTGTACCTCGCGATATGGACCTGGACCCTTCCGATTCCGGGAACGTCCAAATAACTTCCTGGCTCCTCGTTAGCTCTCTGCCTGTTTTCCAAAGCGGTTAACAAGCTCCTCGCCGGATGCACCACTGAAAGATAGTTAACGGGCCGTTAGACAAAGACGCAACGACACAACAACATTCAAAGGGCCCTTAGGGGGCGCCACCATAGTCGTGTATTTCTCGGCATTAGGGCCTTAATAATTTTAGAAATAGGCCTAAATCTGACCACGCGGAACTCAAAGACACCGCAAAGGGCCTTAATCCACATTACCGTCATGTTCCGTGGTTACAATCGTGGGCAGCGTGGCCTTGACGGACGGGACGGCGAACGAATGGTCCGGATTGTTTTGCGTTCCGACGGACCGCGATGTGGTTACCACGACCGGAGCGGAATTGTGTTGAAAGGGAGTCGGAACGACCGCCGGAGAAGGACCGCTGTTGTGGGACACCGTTGCCGCGGAAGTTGTGGTCGTCATCGGGGCACTCGTGACCGCGGCTGGGATGGCGGCGGGCGTTGCCGCGGGAACCGCGGATGTGGTCGTGTGATGATAGACCTTACTCATCCTCAGAAAGCCCGTTTCTGCGGCTCCAAAGGAACTAGGGCCTTGTTCTATCGCACTCGGCGGCAACGTTATGCCTAGTTAACGAAAGGCAAATGCGGATGTTAGGGCACTACATGACGTCATAACCACAAAAATTAAGTAATCTAGGGCATGTTTGAGATTGGCTACTTCTAGGGCATGTTTGTGATAGGTCACTTCTAGGGCATGTTTGTGATTGGTCACTTCTAGGGCATGTTTGAGATTGGCTACTTCTAGGGCATGTTTGAGATTGGCTACTTCTGGGGCATGTTTGAGATAGGCCACTTCTAGGGCATGTTTGAGATTGGCTACTTCTAGGGCAGGTTTGTGATTGGCTACTTCTAGGGCGTGTTTGAGATTGGCTACTTCTAGGGCATGT
>JAQGAE010001187.1:0-25126 GCA_034696685.1 Julus scandinavius
ATGAGGATTATGCAATAGCGCTTAGCTATGTTCACTCAATTTTGAGTAGCCTGACTGAGGAGTTTTCACTTTTCTGCGATGATACTGTGATTCCGTGTGCTTATTTTCGACATTTCTTTTGTTTTTCAAACCACGTTAAAGCTGAAAGCCCCAGTGAAATGTTCTAATCCGCATTTTTTTGTATAAAAATGTGAAATACTAAGTTTTGTGCGTGCTGTCGACTGGTTGTCAGCATTCGCTGTCTCTTTTCGCTCAGGTTGGGTGCTTAGGCATTGTGGCCATTACTAACGCTTTTATTTTTCCAATTTTATTAGGTAAAGATGTTAGTGTTCAATTTGACCAACTAGGCTAGTCAATTATTAACGCCAAGCAAAGTTTTTTAATGTTAATTATGTGATCGAAATTTACGGTATTCATTTGTAATTGATTCACTGCAAACCTTCCTTCGATGATTGATATGTTAATTATGAAGTTTACTTATCATAGCTTATGCTCGAACTGAAAAGGGTTTTTACGATTCAAATAAGTGAGAAAATTGCAAAATGAAAGTATTGTATGAAATATATGTGGTGATCTTTAAAATGTGTCATTGTTTATTACATTCAAAAGCTGCAATATGGCTTCATTATTCTGCACAAAATTGCAAAGTAATTATTTAAAGATTGGATACAAAGAAATAATTTGTATCCATAATTTGCATTTCCAGATTTAATTTACAATTTAATGAAAGCATTTTAAATTTGGAATATAACCAGCTTTTTAACTAATTTTGTACAATTTATTTTTCCCAACCCTAGTTAATTCTTATCACATTTATTTAGTTTTAAAGTTGATGTACTCAAATCAAATTTTTATTTTATATCTAATTTTTAATTCTTTTAAGGCTGCTATAGACAAGACGAGTTACTTGACTTTGGAGGAAAATCAGCTTTCCAGTTGTAGTAAAGCAAGTGGACTTGGGTATGTGATCAAATTTAGTCTTAGTAAATTTCTTTGTTAACATCAAACCTAGCTATATATGGAAAATATGATATGATTCATTTTAAATTTTGGAAATGTCTTTTGTGTAAGATTTTATTTCAGTTTTCATTTGCATTTGCACTGGACAAAATTGTGTTAAATTATTCCGTTGCAATATCCATGAACCAAATACAATCTGCTAAGCAACAGTACCCTTTGTTGCACTTCAATGTAAATATAAAACTATTGCTTGGAGACAATGTCATCCAAATGTCAAGGATATCAAAAAATGACAGCACAGATATTTGTATTATAAAACAAACATTTACCATAAAATGAATACATAGTAGTTTACATTAGTTTAGGTACAACTTTTTAAAATTCACAAAATTTGTAATCTTTGTGCTATTTGTTGCTGAACCTTTCTGCTCTCTTTTGCTTTTTGGCCTCGACATCTCCGGTAAGATTGGCTGATCCAACCACTGCTCCGAAACGTTCCTTGCGTTTCTGCATACGATCAATTTCTTCGACCTATATCAATTTTAGATGCAAGTTAACTCACATCAAGCTTGTAAATTTAGAAAAAGTATTATTAAAAATGCGTTAATAGTCGTCCAACTAACCTTTTTAAGTGAGGATGAACTAGTGGTTCCAAATCGGTTTGCCCTAAGTTTTAGTTTTTCAAGATCATTTCCCTGAAAAAGAAAATTATATTAATGAAATGATTAATACTGGTGTTAATCCATAAATAACTTGGATTTAGCTATGAAGACTATATACCGGCTTAGCAGGAATAGAAGGTGTGTTTCCACTTTTTGCTGCAAATCCAAAACGCTGAGCCCTGGCTTCCTTTTTGGCATCTTCCGTCACTGGGACATTAAATTTCTTTGCCCTTAAATCCATTCTCTGTGAATAAGAAAACCTGACTCATTGAACGGTTTACTAATTGAAAATTTGGTAACACCAGTGCTCGGCAACGATTAAACATACCTCTTTTGGTGTTAAAATTTTAACAGAAGTTGGGAATATGATTTTGGCAAACTTTTCCTCCGTTTTCACCGGCGAGCTTGTGCCATTATTCTGCTGAACAGCATTCTCCTTTTCAACGGTCTTCAAACCTGACTTTTGTTCAGGAGATAGTATTACATCCTCTGATATCAGCAATTCCACTGCTTTTTCAGGTTCCGATAGAACTTCATCCTATACAACAATAATGTATAGTTATTTTAAATGTCTTTGTATGGCGTATTACCCACGTTCAGGCACATTAGAAAATTCGTCATATTGAGCTCATATTTACCACTCCAAGCATTTCATCCTCATTCAATTCATCTTCAGGTATTTCTGACGATACTAAAATTAACGGCAAAAAGAGAAATAGGATAAGCAAAACTATAACTTTAAACATACGGTACCCATTCTAATATTGTTGACAGCTTACCTGCATGCATGGCTTGTTGAAGTCTTTCAATTAGCTCACTTTTGACTCCCAGTGTGCTTAGTCCACGAGCTTTTAGTTCCTTCTTGAGATCTGCAACCTACGAAAGTACTCAAAGTTTTAATGGGAATAATTCTGGAACAGTATTGCTTCTCAAGACAGTATTTGTTGCACGTCTTTTCGAGATGAATTGAACACATGGGAATGGAGTAGGCCCTAAACATACCTTGAATTTGTCGAGGTCTAACAGATCCGCAGTTGATGCCATTCCGTTAAATTTCTAGGCTTTTAAACTAGGCACTTAATTTGACTCACTTTTACTAACCTTAATACAAAGAATTATTCTAAATATACTTTAAAAAACTGAAAACGATACCACGATGCTACAAGCAGTTAAACACACGCGAACCTTCTAGAAGTGTGACCAGATAATGCATTGTGTAAATCTGTAATATAAATAAGGAAGCAGTAGCGTACCTTTTTTAATAGAGTACAATTTTTTTTAAATATTTCTACATGGGGTTTTCAATATTTACGCTATAATTTTTATTATTTTAACTAAATGCTACACAGTTTATGTACATTTTTTTCTATTAAGTTAACTAAATGCAGCATAAATACTGCTGAGGATGATATGGATTGTTATTAATGGATGTGGAATCTGACATCATTGACCATTGGTCGAAAATCAAATGAAGTTCTGCTTGACATATCGTCTCCAATTTTACCAAATTTTATTCGGAAATGTTTTTTACTAATCTTGGACAATTTTTACCGTCTGTATTGTATAATGGAGTTATGTTATTTAACGCTAAAGTTTTCATAAGTAATGTAACACTGCCGTAAAATTAGATTCAGATCAACTTGTGTACGTGTTCAAAGTTGGTTGAAGCAAAAATGACCAGCAATAATTCAGAGGCAAAAACATTATCTGAGGAACAAATGAAAATGATTGAGCAAAAGCGTCAAAAGGCCCTGGAGTTGAGGGCAGCTGCTATTGCGAGACATAAATTACAAATGGAAAGTGCCTCCCTAGCCAGCAAAGACAGTGGGTTCGCAGGTAAACCAAATAACATTTCGGAGAAAAACATTAAACAAAGTCGAACTGTCATAAATGGGCCTATTGGACCAACTGTGCACCCAGAATCGATAAATAAACCCGTTGCAGCCATATTCAACGTGTCTCGTCCAATTTGTCATGCACTTTGTTCGGCTATTTCTCGGGATAGATTTACAGTTACAACTGAATTCCACCGAGGCCTTGTGGATGTCATGAAATCAGTGCCAGGCCACGTCTATGGTATGCTAATTATAAATTCCTAATTATAATAAACTGAATTCTTTAGAATATAGCTATCATCAAACAAATTTTATTATGTTTTCAGTATCCAAAGACCGATCGTGGAATTTCCCTCTTATCGAGCATGACAAGCTGGGTGAGTGTATTATGATTACAATTGACCCTAGAATAATTTGTTGACGATTATAAAGAGGTTGAACCATTCTGTCTTTATGAAATCTGACACTGCAAATTTGGTGACCTAACTTTGTGTTTCTACATAACTTAATTTCAGGGCTTATTTTTATTATTAGAATTTTCATTATACCAATATAATTGGTCTAGCAGGTCTTGCTTGTCTGTCAACTTTTAATTGCCTTTGTTGTTGCAGTGCAACTTGCCAAGTCATTGGCTCCTGCAGTGCACTTTGTCCCAATTCCATCCTACATTTTGGCATTATTTCAACATGATAAATCTGCAAAGCCACAAGTTTCAGATGTGGATTTGTCCTCAATTGATGATCACCTGGTTGATTCCTTATTCCCATTTCAAAAAGATGCTATTTTGTAAGTGTGACACTGGCTATTTATGCGCATTTGTGGTTAACTTGGCTCTAAATCCTCCTTTTTATAGTTTTGGCATCGCAAAAAAAGGCCGCGTTTTGATCGCTGATGATATGGGTTTGGGAAAAACCATTGAAGCGATAGGAATTGCATCGTATTACAAGCAGGACTGGCCTTTGCTGGTTGTAGCGCCATCTTCAATGCGATATTCTTGGCAGGAGGTAAGGAACGAGTACATTTAAAAATCACCGTTCAATTCACCAATCAAAAATTACTGTTTTGTAGGCTTTCCATAATTGGCTCCCATCTGTTGATCCACAATCAGTTACAGTAGTTAACACTGCAAAGGATCTTGTTGGAAAGGTTTCCATTATGATTATCACTTATGATCTGCTTGCAAAAAAACCAGAATTCATGATAAACCGGCATTTTAATACTATTATTGTGGTGAATTTCTTTTTTTATTTACTGGAAATAACCTACTCAAGTTGCATAAGCAGGAACTTAGTTTGAAGCTGAACTTTTTCATTTAGGATGAATCACATTTTATGAAAAATTACAAGACTGCCAGGGCGAAGGCGGTGACGTCTCTCCTGAAGGTTAGTGTTGTATGTTGAAATTCAATGATAACATTATACATAGATTCATATGAAGTACTTTATTCTAGACAGCCAAAAGAGTCATTTTGTTATCTGGAACACCAGCATTATCTCGGCCTTCAGAATTATTCACCCAGATCTCTGCCATTAATCCAAAGTTGTTTCCTTCGTATCTTCAGTTTGCTTATCGTTATTGCAGTGCTAAGCAGGTAATCATGCTTAATGCATAAAACTCCAGTTTTCGGACTTTGATGTCAATACACTTTTGTTGAATTTTACTAACGAAATTTTTTTGCAAGACGCCTTGGGGGGCATTAGACTCTTCAGGAGCATCCAACATGACAGAACTGCAGATTATTCTTGAAGAACACATCATGATAAGGCGTCTGAAATCTGATGTGCTTTCCCAGCTGCCACCGAAACGCAGAGAAATGGTTATATTGGACCCCACAAAGATATTGACGAAAACTAAGGTCATGGCATCTGCCGCAAAACATATCAACGAACAGGGTTTGCGTGGATTGGAAAAGCATGGTGCTCTATTACAATATTTCCACGAGACAGCAACTGCCAAATTATCAGCTGTTTGGTATGCTGGTGCTTTTACTACCTTTCCCTTTATTTTGCAAATTTAAGATAATGTATGTCATTGTCAAAATATTCTAAGTACACGCCTACAACATTTTTTCTTTCTTTTCATTTTAGCGATTACATTCTTGATTTGCTGGAAGTTGGCAAAAAGTTTATTTGTTTCGCCCATCACCGTGAAGTTCTTGATGGGATATGTAATGCAATTGCCAATAGGTCAAAGGTTTGTAAACTTTGGTTTAAATGTCAAACGTCTTCAGCAAGGAAGCGATATAAAAATAAAAAAATGTATTGTTAAATTGGGATTGTTTCTACACGTAGAATGTGCTATTCATTCGAATAGACGGGAGCACTTCACCCGAGAAGCGGAAGTATTTATGCGATAAGTTCCAAACATCCGATCAGTATCGCATCGCCTTGCTGTCGATAACAGCTGCAAACATGGGCATTACGTTGACTGCTGCTCAGCTCGTCGTATTTGCAGAGTTGTTCTGGAATCCTGGAGTAAGTGTGCTGTTTGTGGTTGTCATTTTATACACAATACAAGTCATGAGATTTGTTTGGTGTTGTCCCGTAGATTTTAACCCAAGCTGAAGATCGCGCCCATCGAATAGGCCAACTCGATTCAGTTCTAGTCCAGTATCTCATTGCAAAGGGGACTTCTGACGATAACCTGTGGTACGAGCCTGGCGATTGTTACATTTATTATGAGATTTCCATGTTGTAAATATGTTATCTTTTTATAAACTTAGGCCTCTTGTACAAGAAAAACTAAATATCTTAAACAAAGCAGGTTTAAGCAAGGATAATTTTAGTGATTCAGATACTAAAGTTTTGCAGGTAATGACAGCCGGGGTTTGCTATCGAAGTTTAAAACAACTCCATATTATATCCATTTTATGTTTTATTTTCCAAGTGTAAATCACAACCCACGATTGACGATTTTTTTGGAAGCAGCCAATGTGAATGGATGAATGAAATCGATTGGGACGATGATGAATTCTTTTCCTCCCAGATGCAGCCGCCAAAGAAAATGAAGACGTAGAAAGCTCAAAGTTTTAGGCAAGTACATTAGTTTATAGAATTTACAACTTTTTTTTATAATGCACTTAACTGGCTGTTTGTTCTCTGATGATCTTTTATTCTTTTGCAAATTATTGCACATGGAATTTGCAGGGCAAGCATAAGCGATCACTGTAGGCATGAAACTCACAAATCTCACAAATATTTGTATAACAAATTTAATATTACACATATATTCACATCAACGTATGTACTACTCTTTCAATAGCAAAATATCACATAATACAAAACCCAAATTTGTCTGTCAACAAAGCTATTTACTTAATACATAATTAGCAGAACGAATCCAATGCTAAATGGGAAAAATAGATACAAGTAATATTTTTATCATATCATTTTTGGTATTGAAAAGGTGGAAATCACTGCAAATTACTTCAGTTACTTTTTACTGCCTTGGTTGGACAGCTGACCCCGGCATCCTTTTTTGAGTATGACAAACGACGCATAACTGGAAATGAAAAGAATCGAGCTTTTTTACGTATTGTCTCTTCTATTGCCAGGTTTATATATGCCATTTAAAATGTAATGATCAATTGAATAATCTCATTCAAAACAAAAGACTTAAGTATTTTAAATTCTTACAGATATGGGGCTAGGGAGGCAAATTTCGTGGAAGGCGTGCTTGCAGCAAAATACGACCACACCTCCGATTTGATTGATGTCTATGCAACAAACAAAAAAGGTATTTAATCATACGGAATACTAGTGGCGTGTATGGATGCTTGATTGACAGTATTTACTGACCTCCCACAAGGATTTTACACTGACAAGCTGGACACACTTGATCATCTAAAATGAGATAAATAATTGTTTTAACGAAAACTTAGTCTGCCTATAGCATTCGTTATTATGTTACAAAACATTGCTACCATGAACGGCTATTCCTCTTTTCTGCTGTTTGTTGAGCTTGTCGAGTAAACTGAAGCAATCCGATACAAGAATCTTTTTACAACCCTCGCGTAACGAGATCTGCAAATCCACACTAACAGCATTACAAATTTTGAATATAAAAACCCGAACTTATATCTCGTTGTAATCCTGCCTACCTGCAGAGAATAATCCTGCAGTATTTTCACAAGGGAATCGCGCAGACCAGGGATTTCCACTCCTTTTTGAATTCGTTTGATAATGATAATGGGGTCCACATGTGTCCCTATGTTGTTCAGCATGGTGTTGATGAAGGCTGCGAAAAAAATGTTTCCAATTAAAATTATGATAGATGGGCAGTTTCGAAAAAGGTAATGCACTCTGAAATCCATTCCTACATGGTTTCTTCAATGCATAGTTTATTAGGTCTTCCCATAATTCTTTGTCATCGTGTTCCTTGCAGAATTCGATGGCACGGTCAATGTCTTGAAGCTCCTCGACGATCAGGCGTAGTGCCTGTTTTGTATTACCCATTCGACCTAAAATAAGGCCCAACACGAGAATTAGTTTCTTGAAATCCACTTTTGTAAATGCTTCCTGTATCTCGCTGCATTTACCTAACAAAAATACCATTTCCGACATAAGTTGGAACATCTGGCAAACTTCGAGAGCTTCTTGGAGAGGATAGTAGTTGCTGTTACGCAGGAAAGAGAGCAGTTTCTTTGGCTGATATTCGGCATACAATTTCACTTGCAAGCCATGGTATTCTTCGCCAAGGATCGGATCTTTTATGAACAGTTTGTCTAGAAACTGAATGTGCATTATCGGTATTCTCGTTTGCAACATGATGGTCAAGTTCGAAGGAGCTTCCTAACCTTACCTGACACAAAAGCTCTGGGCTCCGTTCGAGCCGCTGGATTATAGTTTCCAGGGGAATCGTGTTTAAATTATCTAGAAACATTTTGATAGCTCGTTCGGTGTCCAGCTGCATCAACACTTCCAGTTTCTCTTGCATGGCAGAATACAGATTGTGTTTGACGATTAAATCGAAAACGTCTTTGTGACCCAGTCTATAGTGCGTTAAAGTTTTAACGAATGTTTTTAAAATTTTAGCCATAAGGTCATGATGTTCAAGATGACTTGTGTTAAAAAAAACTTACTTCAAAAATATGGCCAGGGACTTGTCATACTGTCTCTCGTATGTGTAAAGCTCCCCAAGACACTGGAGCAGTGTGGGGTCGCGAGGGTCATAAATGAGTCGATCGATGACAGCATTTATTAGCGTTGGAACATTATACAGTGTGCTTGACCATTCTTTAATGAGATTTCGAAAGCCCTAAAATAACAGTACATTATTAACTCTTAGGGGTATTTCAAATTGTCTAAATTTTGCTTGAAGCAAACTATGGCGTGTAGCCATAATCCTACCTGATAGTCGGATTGCAGAAATTCGTTAAGAACCATTTCATAAATGGCAGGGCTCAACCTGTTATCACCTCGCGGAATGTACGGACTCACTGCCTTCAGCTGTCGGAATTTGGCAAACTTGTACACCTCCTGCTCCCATAGGATCTTATCTTTTCCGAGAAGTTCCACGCAAAGTCGACCCGCTTTGTCAAATTCGCCGACTTCCAGTAAGTGATTAAGGTATGCTGTTCCGACTTGCAATAGCGTGTGGCATTTTAAATCCTTCCCCTGGCTCTGTTTCACTGCAACAAGCGCTTCCTATGTGTAAATAGAAAAATCAGTTTGTTTGCTCGGCTCGACATTGCACCGAAACGGTTACACAGAACAAACCTCAAATTTGTTATGTTCCATTAGCCAGGTGATGTGGTCATCCTCATCTCGAGGTTCGGCAATAACAACGTCACGCGGACTCACAATGACAAACAATCCCTCGTCCGAAAGGCTCTCCAAGTGATAATCGTTGCAGCGGTACTCGGAAAACCCTTTAATTGACAGAACATCGGTGGAGAGCTCGTCGTAATCGTCTCCCTGAGGTTCAATGTGCCGTAACTGGGGCCTCTGTGCATTTCCCCTATTAGGTACCTTTTTTAAAAATAGTGAAGAAGAAATGTTTAGTGTGCCCGTTATTTGCGTAAAGAATGTAACTGAATAGAAGAGTGAAATGGTGACAGACTTCTTCTTCTGTATCTTGTAAATATGATAAAACCACGAGGTTGTTGCCATATGGTGCTACACCGGCAATGAAGAACTCGGTTGTAAACGAACATGCTGATGAGGGAGGGAAAACAATATTTTGTAAGAATCTGTAGATTAATAATGCATTTTAAAACAAATGTTTGTTCTTACGAATGTTCACATAGTAAGGTTGCATGTCCCGAGTGGCCGAGTTGCTGGTGGGTTTGGAAATTTTAACTATTCCTATTTTGATCCAGTCTGTCCATCCGATTATCAAGGTTTGGTTGTCCTTCCAGGTCAAATTGCAACGATACAATTCTGGCCGTAGACTAAACGAAAAAGTTATTTAAGCATTAACATTAGTCTCAAGGGAGAATTGCTCATAAACACACAAAAATATACAATGGATCCTCACCTTGCACTTTGGTCTCTTTCTATCCGACTAACCACTGTTAAGGTAGACATGTCATAGACTCGCACAGACTTTAGGAGGAAAACAAACGTTGTTAAAAACTACGCAAAATCATTTCAAACTTAATGAGACAAACTCATTCATCTCACCAAGTCTGTGGAGCAAGCCAAGAATTGACCTTTCCACTTGATGTTCCGAATGAATCCTTCTCCTTCAAACATGGTAGAGGTCTTCATTCGTGACATTATCAGCTTCTCATGCAAAATGAGCTTTGAATTCGAAGAAAACACCGAGGTAAGGGCCAGAGTTATAAGAGACACATAAGAAATTGATGTCAACTGATTATAAAATTACTTTCTCATCCCCCGTAATGAACCGGCGACGACTTCCTGCCTTGTAGTAATCTGGATCAATGGCGATGGCTTTTATTGGGCGATCAAATGTGCTGTTGACGTTGTTATCAGTTGCATACAATCCACTTATAAGGACCTATACGGAGATCAGGTATTACAAATCAGAGTAATGCAGCGTAACACACACACACTGTTTAGAAATTGTTTACATTTAAATAGAAATAAGATGGATCGTTATGTTAAGGAAAATGCAGTAATCTAAGATTAAAAACATATATTTTAAAGCAACACCCTACCCGTCCATCATCCGAACAACTTGCTATATAGTCACCGTTGTCATCAATGCTAATTTGATTTACAGTCGTCGTGTGCTGGAAAATCAATAAAAAAAACCATTCAGATCTGCACAGAGGGATTTTTTCTTGAGTACATTTAGATTAAATACCTACTGAATTTAGTTTGGCGCATTTAATGTTGTTCCCCAGGTGGTCTATTATACTTATCGTTCCCCAATGACTGCCAATTGCCAAAAACTTGCCGAGCATAAATGGAGAAATTCAGAAAATGCAATGGCATTATGGTCAAGTATTTAATTCGAGAGTTATAACTACAGCATGTGGAAATGACACTACCTTAGAATTTACAGCAATGCAACTAGCTGCGTGTTTTTTTAGGATTAGGATGACATCGTTTTGAAGTCTCCTGTATTTTAACTTCGGTTCCACTTCCTGTAACAAGAATTTTATTAATTTTATGCAGGAAAATGAAAGTTCAGTTATTGCGGTTGAACCACAAAAACTACCTCATCGTCTTCATCAATGCTTGCAGAATCATTGTCCTGCTGTAAAAATGTGTTTGGTTTTAGTACTTTAGCTCTTTGCACGGCAGCTAGTGCTAATTTTTAAATTTAATATCAATTTATGCTGCAGTTGCCATTTTGGGTTTAATGTTTTAATTCGTGTAATTATCATAGAATAGAAGAACAAATTCCAGCATGCAAAAGAAAAATAAAGTTTAGTATAGTGCGTTTGCAATTCTACCAAATGCATGCATACACATTTAATAGTTGTAACATTTGTCCTAAATTTGAGTTAAAGCATGTAATGTTGGTTGTTGGACACATTTTGATCATTCTGAAAATACAATTAGGCTTTAGGCTAGATTTGTGTGGCTAAAAATAGTCCAAGTATCTTCCCACTCTCAAAAATGTAAATGGATGTCTGTCAATGCTGGCCTTTAAGTTTGGAATATTTATAATAAGGTTTTATGCATTTTCCCAAAATATTTTATTGTAAAGTTGTTATGCATTCTAGAATCCATCTTGAAGGGTTACATTTATGATGTAAATTGATGTTGTATTGAAATGCATTTGAGTTGAAAAGGAAGGCATGGCCTCAAATTAGTCATACAAATGTAATGTACGTGGCTAGAGGCTTAGATATGCCATCTTTTTGATAAGTGACCTTCATGATGTGACGTCTCATAATCATACAGCCCGAAGGCTAGCTGGTAGCTAAATAATTATGCAGAAAATTCAAAAGTTTTTGAAAGTTACCTCCGCAGGCAAATAGTTTGGATCAGCTGAGGATGCCATTGCTAAACAAGCAGACGATGACAAGTAGTCCCAGCACGTGCTTTCTCGATATCACGACGCGTTAAGTTAACAACCACTATTGTCGATTTAATACATTTTTGTCAAGTTATTTTTGGAGAAATTATATATAATCTGATGCTAATGTGATTTAGACAGAACCCTTTTACACTGACATTTTATCTAAATTCGCGTTTAGGCGTTAACCTGTAAGTAAATAGTGCGCGGATTGCTGCGAGTGTTAATTAGGTGCGTGAAAAGTACGGTGCCATATTTCAGACTACAATCTGCATCATTTGGTCGTTTTGTTCAGCTAGGTAAGTCGGTATTGATATTGTAAAACTAGCATCACTTATTTTATCTAGTTACTAATTATGTGAATTGATTAGGTTGAATTTTACGAGCATTGATCGTTCTTAGAGAGTGGTCATAATGGATGCCATGTACGTCGGAAGCCTAGCTTGGCAATTTTAAAGTCAAGTCTGAACCTGCCCAAGTGAGTGAAGGACTATGTACAAAGTTTAGTCATGACGTTTACCCCGGTCAGCATAACGAACCGGCAAGCCAGCCAAATGATACAACAAATTATGCTGGAAAAAATTCACATATCTCTTTTGCCTTGGAAACAGAACGTTCAAATGTTGCAACACTTTCTATCAGTTCCTATGCTGTTCTTGTAATCTACAAGAAATAAACATGTGCTATTCATTTTAATACATCTTTCTTTGAGCTTTCAAATTCATTTTCCAATCATTTCAAAAAAACAAAAAACGACGCCACACCCTTGAAATGTTCATTTTGAATTCTTCAGGAAGTCTCAACATGGCAAAATTAGTATACAAGGTCATGAATGAGGACGAAAGGGCATCTTCCCGCCTTCATGTCAAAGGGATGTGGCCAATAATGCCCAGCCGATTCGAAGTTTGCTAGGAATGAGGATTGTGAGTCTTTACACGTTTCCTATAAGCCTAGCTGATTGTAGTCTGCAGAAGAACATAGCTGTGTGTTTCATTTTGGGTTCTACAATGCACAAAAAAAGTAATTGGCACACTCAATCAATTATAGTTTTCCTTAAATAACCAGCAAAACAGAATTGTGAAATTGGCACACTTTGTGAACTACCAAAATAACACCACAAAACACTTTAAATATTCCAATATAATACTTTGTGTATATCCCTATGGCTTTAATTACAGATTGCACTCGAAATGGCAATTAAGGATTCCACCAAATTTTGCAGTGATAAGAGTACTCATCTTTTTCCAATTTTCCTGGAGCACTACTTGCTTTAAGTGATTTTTACTGGTAATGCTTATTTTTCTAATTTCATTGTCCAAATAATATCACACACGCTTTAAAGGGTTGAGATCAGGAGATTGTGGAGGAGTAATTTTCCACCTGTAAGCATTGTAGAGGAGCCAATCTTTAATGATTACTGCCGAATGTTTGGCGAATTTATTATTGTTGGAAGTGAAAATGAGACTATTATCTGAACACTAGTTAATATTTTCTATAAAATAGATAGATTTGATAACCAATGTTAGTGTTTATAGAGCATTTCATTTAGTTTCATTTTTAATAGTTTCATATTGGAGTTTCAAGATGGCCGCCAGAACCCGCAACGCCCGCCAGCTGGCGCTAATTTAGATTCGTTCAAGGCTTCATTCATTCAACATGGATTCCGCGTACTTTCGTTGTACTTGGCTGTGTGCACAAATATTAATTTTAAAATTAATTTAACTTTGTCTTGGTTCGCGTGAATGCCTTTCGTTTCGGGAGAAGAAAGCCGTTAGGCCTCGGGGCAAGCCATGGATGCGCTAAAGCTGAGATCTGCGTGAAAAGGGAAAACTGTGCCTCGTAACGGCCCCTTCATTGTGTTCATCAACATTAGCATATAGGCAAACAACCATTTTGGATTTTTCAATGCGCTTGGGTTAGGATTACGAGGATGCTGCGTTCAAATTAGGTAAGCCTTTCGTTACCTTTTCTTACTTATTTCAGTGTCAAAATTTTGCAAACTGCAAAAAGACAGACTCGCGTCTTTATGCAAGTCGTGACTGCATCGAATACCGGTGATCGATGCACAATGTGCTTTTAGCGTCCTGATTATTATCATAATTTATCCGAAAAGGGCATGGGCTTGTGCAGCTTTCATCTCATCTTCCCACATCGAAATTTGCGAAGGTTTTAAAGTATTCGTATTGGAAACCACGTGAAATAGTTTTGTTTCTTCAAATTTTTGGGTAGATTGCTTTTGCTACTTGTGTCACGAAAAGATTGTAACCACAAAATGACGTACAGTTGTAAAAGATGGTCGAATGCAGCTTCAGGAGACAAAATGTCTATTTTGGAACATTTGTAGCATCTTCACAAATGACCACTTCCATATAATATCTAGTCAGGAAAATCAAGGATTTGCATCGAACTGAAATATTTTGAAATTTCGCAGTATCAAAGCATCTTTGGTTGTAAAACGAAATCTTGTATCGTGATAGGTTGGGATGAAATACAAGGGATGATCAAGATCATGAAATTTTGATGGATTTTCGAAAACGAAAGTATTTGGTTCTTTGATGTAATTTATTTACTATCTAAATACTTTAGTATCTACGAACAATAAAATACAGAAAACTAACACCTTAATTGTAATTGAAAAATTTTAAGCTTTTTAGTTTTTAGAAATTCCTCTAAATCGAACTTTATAAAAATATAATTGAAGATCTACTTGTAGTATCCTAAACTATTTCGTTTAACTGCTATGTTAAAAGTTAAAATTGCTTTTAAAAAGTTTTATTTTGCTTTCAAAATGTTTTTGCATTTTTTTTTAAATATCCGAAAGTTAGGCTTTGCCTCATAGCAAAATTTATCTCTTTTTTTTTTTAGACCATGCTGGATCTGTTATTCTTCTTTAAAGTATAGTGCATTGTTATTTTTTATCAATTTAAGCAGTTTCAAATTGACGATAAATCCTAGGTTATCTCTATATGGCTAATCCTACCATTCAACAAACACATTTTATACAGGCGCATAGTGTGTGAAATTGAATTAGTATGTGTTATACACGTTTCTGCTAAATTTTTGTAAATATATTAACGATTTTAAACTGAAAGTTTTTACCAATTTCAGATTATAAAGCAATGATTTTCAACTGATGTGCTTCAAAGGTTTTGAGTTTGAGTCACTTAAGATTTTTCCTAATCTGCATATGTACTAAAATTGTAAATATAAAACTTTAGAAATGTTAATTATAATTCATTTAGAAAATGAGAGAAAATATTTCCACGTGTTTTTATTTGTTGCTTGCACATCATATCAACTTCAATTTTCTCTCCTCGAGTTTATTGCGCGATGTTAATTTCGGACTGGAGATGCAGAGGCTTGTTCTGGTGTAGTCCTATGTGAGATGTGTTTATTGATTTTTTTATATATATTTTTTTTGTTCCATCTCCCATCTTCTCTTCTATTCTTCGTTTTTCAGATATCGGAAGCTTGATTCTTTTTGCATGAATCATTCCGCTTTTGCATTTCAGTAAAGGATTATATGCGTGCACGTCATAAAATTTGTTCGTCTCGGCTGTGCATTCACTCGCCGAAATGTAGGAAAATTGAATCGCGAGGGGTACAATTTTCGTCATTTGCATAATTTATAAGCTGCTTCGCCGACCCCCTTCGAAATCCACAACCCTCGCAGTGGATTCGCGTTGCAACCAAGGGAGACTGACGTGTCACCTGGTTTCCTTCGATATTAATGCGGGGAGTTTCACATAAGATAAATTATTGGGGAGGATCTTAGCATTATGATTCCATTGCTAAGGATGCCTATCTACCCGCCAATCGCTGGCTGCACTCAATTATTTTAATGACGCGACATCGTTAGTCTTAAATTTATTTAATTATATGCTGCTAAACTCTTGTCTTAATGTATGTGCTGTTCCTGACAGCGCTTATAGGGACCTTAGCGTAGGACGCTAGACAATTTTAATAGTTGTATGGCATTTCAGCCACGTGAGACCTCATATTTTAAAAACCTGTACAATTATAAAATGCATTATTCCTAGAATGCCATACTATTCCTATGGCATTCCAGCCAGTTTCGGTTATCTTACCCGAAAGCGCCTGATATTTCGTTGAAAAGCATTTGTAAATGTAACAGAACTTTATATTTAAAAATATGACTTGTACATTTATAAAAAGGAAATATTCGTAGAAGCATCAGAAGTTTAGTTTAAAGTCAAATTGTTAAATTCAAATTTTAAAAACCTGTACTTTTCCAAAATGCGATATTCCTAGAAACATCTGCGTAATGTACCCAGTTGTGCACTTTCATACAGTGCCCGTAAAACGCCTTCATGTAAGTGGCTGTGACTAGCTTTACTGCTGGAATGTCATACTATTTTTATGGCATTCCAGCCAGTGTTCGGTTATCTTACCCGAAAGCGCCTGCTATTTCGTTGAAAAGCATGTGTAGATGGAACAAGAGTATATTAAAAAAAAAGACTTGTACATTTATAAAAGGAAATATTCCTGGAAGCATCAGAAATTTAGTTTAAAGCTAAAATTGTATTTTTTTTTATTATTATTTTTTTTTATTTTTTTTTTAAAGTATCCTATAAATTTATTGGCAAATTGTCTAATATGCTTTTTATTCGAAATGCTGTTTTTTTTTTTGCTCAACTTTCTTAATTTAGCGCAGTACTTTTTTATTTGCTTCATTTATTATGAACCAGCATTTATGAAGCCCCATCACCGTTATAGGGTTTTTTCGATTTGTTGACTAAATTGTTTTTAAAAAGATAGCTGCGATGCTGACCAAATTTTGTTTCAGGTATTGCCGCGGTGTTGCATGGAGTGATGTAGCTGAGAATGGCTGAAGGTTGTTGTCTAATGATAGCCAGCAATGAATTTATCGATTTTTCCGACATGGTATAATATCATGAGTACAAGGACATGGCTAAGGCCCACGTTGCAAATTTTTGCCAAGTCTGCCTTTATTAAATTTCTTGTACATAGAGCGGATTTGCCTTGTGTTATATGTAATTTCACCTATCGAGAACCCCGTTTCTGAAATTGTAGGAATCAACCGTGGAAAACCTATCCTAATCTTTATCCTTTTGAAATTGCTAGTCCTTTTTATTCATAACACAATTTAGTTTTGGTCACTGGTTGATAGAAATGAACCCATGCAAAAGTTAGTTTCAGAAGAACCTTGTAAACTTGTACGCGTGTTTTGTTTAAGATTAGCATTGTAATTCACTTTATGAACAAGTGTGAAAGATACATATTTTAATCGTTGAATTTCTAATTTAGGGCTGGTTGTTGCTTTTATCCTGGCTCCATGTTGGACATGGAGGTTGACTGCAACAGGGAGTGCATCACCTTTGCCACCGAATACAGAACAATTAATGGGGGTGAAGGCCTGCATTGCAATGGCGTCAAGGTGGAAAATGTAAATATTAATATTTGTATTTCAATTACGACGGATTTACTAGCTAAGTTTTGTTAACCAAGGGGAGCTTTTGGCCGTTAGCTTCCCTGTAGAGCAATGTACTGTTTGAGAGCATAGGATGTATTAACGCTTTTGGTTGTGCTAAAATGTGTATGGCTTTTTAAAAAATCAATAAATAATAGAGATAATTAATGTGAATGAAATTAACATCCCATTTTAAGTAGTTTGGATTACTCTTGTTAATGGAAAGTTTGTTAAACAGTAATGCATTTCTATTTTAACTCTTTATTGCATGATTTTTTTAATTATTTAGCTACTATTTTCCCTCGGTTGTGTTAAAATTTAAACCTAATCTAATAAACATATACATATACTGTACATTCATTTTGGCCGCGTATGTGTTTATTAGATCGACTACTACTATGAACAACTTGAAGCACATTTGATGTGGTCTATTTCCCAGATATTTTTATTGTTTGTTTTGAGATACTGTATTTGACAATTTAAGGTGCATCTACACACATCAGTTAAGTGTTGTCTCATTGAAGTTCAGTGTCATTGTAGACAAATATTGTTCCAGTTCCTTAGGTATACATGTTGGCACAGTGCGGTTTGTTATTTCATCAGTTTTGACACTAAACTGAAACAAAATTTACATGTAACTGATGTGTGCAATTGGACATTGATGGACTCATCGCCCAATTTCATGACAAGATTGCCTTGTTTAGTGGATTTATATACGTTTTTGTTTTTGAAGGATGCAAATCTAGCAGCTCATGGTCAGGCCATATCATCTATGGTGGCGTTATCCTCAGATGGTCTGACCAATTCCACCTTGCCTTTGGGAACAACCTACGTCTCAATGGGGGGACCCAATGGCAGCAATATTCCAGAGCAAGTGTATTTCACCTTGCAACCCATGAACGGGAATGTAGTAGATTCCCATGAAGACCAAAAGAACGAACTTAATCATACAAGTAAGATAACTACATTGAATCGTGTATTTGTTTCAGAAAATTGATTTGGAAATTTTGGATGTAGCACTAAGCATAATCGTTGTTGTTGTTTTTTATAGTCAATGCTGCTGCAATAGCCAATGCAAATGCATCCAAGATCAATGGAACCACGCAGATCCTGAGTGGAGGTCTGCAATCTATGGTTAATCTTCAAGGTGAGGTCTGCTCTTGACACTTGATGTAAAGCAATGTTATTGCAGAATTGACTTTTGTGGTTGTTTCCATTTAGGAATTAGTTCCATGCCACAGATGCAGCAGCTGGCTATTCCAGCACAGCAATACGGGGCGATTACCCATCCTTCAAATGCCACCACAGCTCAGGCAAGTTAATGATTTGTGTGTTATTCACCAAATTCAAAAATGGCGTTATTAATCTTCGTGCTTGTTTCCCCAATTATAAGAGTTGTGAACTCCTATCACTATGCTAGTTTTAAGTTTATCTGAGATCGAAACTCATTATCCATAATAGCACGAACAAATAAGCATTGCCTTTAATGATCGTAGTCATATCATTGTGCTGGTATTTATTCTAGACTGCACAAGTGGCTCTCCAACAAATGCCTCAGGCAGTTGGTATGCCCCAGCTCATTTTGGCTGGGGGCCAGTTTCTTCAGGGAATTCAAGGCGCACAGCTGTTCATTCCAACCTCTTCCGGAGTAGCCACTCAACAGATACTAACTATTCCTGTCAACCAAATTCCATCTGGACAACAGCTCATGCAGGTGATGACTCCCAATGGTCAATTGGTGACCACATCAATGAATAATTTGCAAGCTATGACTAGTCAGCATACAGGTAAGAATTCTGTCTCGATGTTAATATTTATGCCATCTAACATCGCCCTAAAAATATTTTTTTTGTTTGCATTTATTTCATTTAACAGCGTGCAATGGAAATGGAATTCAACCACAGACCATGATTACCAACAATATGCAGGGTTTTAACCAAAATCAAATGCTACCGCAAATCATAACTAATGCTGCTGGGCAGATATTAGCAGTTTCTCCTCAGGTAGGGAACTGTTAACTAGGTGTAGTTGTAGGGCAAACCTTCAATTTTAAGAATGCCGAAACTCATCAAATTACCTCATTCTCAGCTAATAGGCCAGTCTTCTGGGATGGTACAGGTTTATGGTTCTCATAACCATCTACAAAATGACAAGCAGCCGATCGTGCAAGCAAATGGACAAATAGCTATTTCATCATCAAAGGTGAACAAACTCATCTGCATTTCCCGATATTAAATATGTGTGTCAGAATTTAAAGAAGAAATTGTAAAGCACTTTTAAAAATTTTAAATGTGCTGTATGCATTTTTTCTCTAAAATGTTCAACATTAACTCTGTTTATCGAGGCTAAATTGTGTAAACGTTTCGACTTTCAAGGTAATTATCAAAATAATATAATGGTTCCTTGTAAACGTTCCTATTTCTAGAGTCCAGTTGCATCGCAGACAAATGGTTTGCTGTCTTCGCAGGCACATGTTCAAATTACCGCCATGAATGAGGCCAATACGCAGGTCACATCGCAGAATTTGCAAGTACAAGTAATGGATACTTTACTGAGGTCATATTTTGCTTAAACAGCATAATGTTTACTTTTAATCAATAAGCGTTTGCCAATTTGTTTTCAGAGAACGACGACAACACCCAATCCAGTAGTACAAGTTGCTCAAACCTCGTCGCCATCGGTCACGAGCACGGAATCGACAAGTGAATTTGGTTAGCATGAACGGATTTTTCTTGTTTGCTTCTTACAGAAACGTCAGCCATATCACCAATTAGAAAAACGCATTATACATACCCTGTTATTAGTATCCCACTGTTAAACCATTTTAAGTTAGTCGGATTTTTCTCAAAACCGTGTTTTGTTCTGCTCTTTCAAACTTGTTGCAGCCGAGAATTCTCGCTCGTATTACATGTTTAATTTTATTTCCAGCACCGATTAGTCAGACCAATGCCAACACCGTTGATGGTATAAATCTCGAAGAAATCAAGGAATTTGCAAAAGCTTTCAAAATTAGGAGGTTATCGCTCGGACTTACGCAAACCCAGGTCGGTCAAGCTCTAAGTGTAACCGAGGGTCCAGCTTACAGCCAGAGCGCTATCTGTAGGTGTGTATCTAAAGTTGCGGTGTAGCGATTGATGCCGCAAAGGCAAATATGTATATCGTGTTTTTATTTTTGCATCACAAAGGTTTGAAAAGCTTGACATTACTCCGAAGAGTGCGCAAAAAATCAAACCGGTGCTCGAACGATGGATGATCGAGGCAGAGAAAAGGTACAAAAATGGGGCCGATAATCTAACAGACTTCATTGGCACTGAACCATCGAAGAAACGCAAGAGGAGGACGTCTTTCACACCGCAGGCGTTGAATTTTTTAAATCAGTATTTTGAAAGAAATACTCATCCTTCAGGTAAGTTTTCTACATTCGTTCATTTTTTTGCTTATCTGCTTTTTGAATTGTGCAAGTTTTACTGGAATTTGTGCGGTGGTTTAATGTTGAGGAGTTTTGGGGTACAAGTTTTAAAAACTCAACTGGTGTAATTAATCGCCGTTTGCACTGTTTATGTAAACGAAAGTTTTATTTTGAAAGCGATTGAATGAAGCTAATCCGTATCACGTTTTTGTTGTTGTTTTAAAAGGTGCCGAAATGACCGAGATTGCCGAAAAACTGAATTACGAACGGGAAGTCGTAAGAGTTTGGTTTTGCAACAAGCGACAGACTTTAAAAAACAGTGTTAAAAAATTAAAAGTTGCTAACCAATGACACACGTGATGTATGAGGGATGTTCAGAGGTTCTTCATTTAATTCAACTGATCTATAAGGTTTTTCTGGAAAAGCAAGAAAAAATACTCGGTAAAGTCTGAAAAACTTTCCACAACGTGTTGGGAGACTCCCAGGAATTCTTTCAAGGTAAAAGGCAACATCCAGATGTACTATTTATTTTTATTTTGATATTTTTAAAGAGCTTTAATACTGTTACATGCTGCATTTTCTCTAAAAAAAAATAGACGCCAATAGTGGTGCGGTTTTAATTTGTTAGGTTTTCAGTATTTTTTATTTTTGTTATTTTTATAGATTGAAAGCTTATTTTATAGTTTTAAGAAAAGCAGAAAACTGGCAATTACTTCTGTCTTGATTTTTAAAAGGTAAACTTTATTTTATGTGCCTCATTGTACATAATCAATTAACGCCATTCATTAACTATCATTTGAAGAAATACCCCATCTCAGTACAACTATTCATCTACTGCTAATCGTTCTTGAGTATGCATATAGTCTTGGTCACTTTAATTATATCAGTTCATATTATTGAAAACATGTTGCCAAGTTGTATAAATTTTTAAGTAGAATTGGCAGGAAAGTTTAGTAACTGGTACATTGTATATACGGAAATAACACATAATCCGTGTTATGTTCGTTTTCTTTTAACATTGCATCAAGTATTTCTCTCAGTTAAAAAAGTTATTTGTACCTTTTTCGTGTTCTAGGACAAATGTGCAAAAAAAACAAATGCTCACATTATACGGTATCAAACCTAACACAATCTAGCTTAACCTAAACTAACTGTAACTTAACCTGTCCTTTAACTGTATAATTAGAGCATTTGCAAATATTTCAAAAATTGCACAGTTGACTGCTTCCTATGATAAAGGTTCTTTCATTCCTTTGTGGAGCATAACTTTTAGAAAATTCTTAGGTTTTTTCAGCTGTATCGCAATATCGGCTGATCGATATATGTATTGCGATTCAAAAACTTATTAAGCAGGAAAAATTACATTATAATTGCACTCTTGGGGCCATAAGATTCTAATTCTTATATGGGAAAACGTCTTATGCAGGAAGCCAACAAGAGGAAAGTTAACATTAATTATATAGGGTTTATTTTGGGACTGCAAAAAATCGACTTCTTAAAGGGAAAAACTTATTAAGTGGGTTCTGCTGTACTTGTACAAGCACGTGGTATTCATGCTAGTGTGACTAGCACAAAATTAAATTTCTTAGTTGTTTTTGAACATTCAAACTACTCTCGACAACAAAAAATATTAAAGTTGAATTAAATTTGCAATGATATATAGTTAAAAATGTGCCATTTAGTAATATTTGCAATTACAAATAATTAATCTTGTTACCTGTGCTGAGATTTCCATCTAAACTCAAGGACGATTGCATAGATTGTAATGTCATTGCTATTTTGTATTCCCGTTTTTTATGCAATGTGCCAGTATTATGAAATGTAATTTGTATTTCAATTTTGCATTGGAACACGAGAATTAATTTTAAATTGTCAAAGTTTAAAATGTATTCATTTTCCAATGTCGTTTGTCATCGACTTTTTCTAAGAGTCAAAATAGATGCCACTCAAGTTGCACTATTAAAATGAGTGCAGTTTGACTGGTGAGTAATGTTGCAGCTTTTTTATTGTGGCGAGTTTCACAAGTTTAAGCGCTGAATGACAAGCAAACATTACTTACAATGCGCATGTTTTGATTTTCATATTGCAGGAGTTTTAGTAGCGTCATATCAAGTTAATTTTTTATTCCAAGTTTAGGTTAAGCGGTTAAAATCCGTTTGAAAATTTCAACTAAATTTCAGGACTTCTGTGCATGCGAATTGCAATTAGGTGGAAGCTTGAGATTGAATGAAATTGCTTGAAAAAGATGTCCAAGCTAGTCTGGAACTGCATGGAAAATGAATTTGCATGCGACGTTAAAAGTATAATGGACTATTGGCAAATTCGGATTTGTAATCTACATTTTATGCATCTCGGGTTGGGAAAACGCGTCTAACTATTTATTTTTTATTATATTACAAAGACGTTTTCTAGCCTCCAAATTCAGTTCAAAGTGTGCCCCAATTGAAACTATGGCAGACTCTTTAAGGTCTATAGTTGCCCTATAAGATAGCGATGCCCAAACGAATGGATTTGGGCCATTTGGCCTTATTGATCGAAGTTCCTGATTCTTTTTTTATGCTGCGATGTACTTGAACGTCATGATTTAACCCCAAACTAGATTGCTCTTCATGGGAGTCATTGCACAGGGTGCTTTTTCAGCATAAAATTAGCATTACAAAAATTGCCTTTTTAATTTTATTGCTAAATTTTGACAACATGAGTTCCAGTTGCACATACTATTTCTTACCACTCTTGCAGAAAACGTTTGATGCTAATATTGTGCAGAAGTAAAGTCTTGCCCAAATTATTCGAGTTTTTTTTTTTTTTTTTTTTTTTTTTTTTTTGAAAACCAAAACTCTGGTCATACATATGGCTGCAGTCATTCCATATTTAAAATAAATTACAGTAATATTTTCCACATTTTTTTGTCAAACTCGAGGAAAATACACATTTGCGCTTTTTTGTATAAAATTAATGTGTACATTTTAAGTTTTTAAAAAAGTAATTTGCAGGGTTTTTTGTTTTTATCAAAATTATGGCACGCGCATTTACATATTAGACAAACTCGGATAATATGGTCACTCAAATAATCAGGGTTCACTCAATTGTTTTTTAGGGTCTTTTTTTGCGCTTATTAGCGTTTTCACTGCTCAAGAATTGATACGAATTATTTTAAAAATGGAATGTCCAGCTTAAATTTGAATTATATGCAAGTAATCAGTATTTGGTCTACTACTAACTTTGAAGAGTAGCTTCCCTAAATTTATCAATTAAAACCCGCTAAAAATCACTATTCTATATTGATGCGGAAAAAGTATTTCAATACTGCAATTTTCTGGTCATTTCTAGGGTCCATTTTTTGCATTGCAATGCATTTCTAGGCAGCAGCACGAGTCGAGTTTTTTACACTTACTTTACGTATGAGAGTAACGTGCAAAAATAGAAAATAGCCGTATTGTGCAGAAAACTTGCAAGTTTGCCTCGGAGACTTCTAGTTTGGGGGTAAACTTTAGTTTTTGTGCTAATCATTATGTCAGGCATCCATATTGTAACGTCCTTCCATGTTCATGATTGTGTTACATTGCCTCGCACCCTGTCATCACATGCATAATTTTTATGTGAAATTTCTAGAGCGGTATTTTTTAACTTTCATCATCTCACTACACAATGTACAAGTCACTAACAATGCAACATCAGTCTGTTTCTCAATTGAAATATCGAAAGATCTTAGTTTAAGAATAAATTCAATATTACATTTCTATTTGCAATTAGTGTTATGAAGGAAAATAATTGTTTCATACAATTTTTTAACATAAGTCTTTGGCCAAACTCCCAAATTTCTTCGCCACGCTTAGACTTTTTACTACATTCCGGTTGAAAAACGCTGTTCTAGATCATTGAACAGTCTGAAAGATAACGATGTTTTGTTTCATTCATCAAGTGTATCATACTTCTTTTCATCGTGTACATTCGTTCATGCAATTCACTATCATCATTTTCCAGAAAATTCCTTTTTTACAGTACTTTTCAAGTATTTTTCTGTGCTTCTGCCAAAATCATGCACAGGATTTGTGATAGCTCTACTCTGAAAGTCCAATAAATGAATATTGTGAAATTAAATAATAATGGTAGTTTTGGAGCAATGCAGGTCACATTTGGGGATAACTTGGGTTCATTTTGCAGTTAGTCGAGATCTGGAGTTGGCAACTCTTGTTGGTTGGTAAGTTTCCATGGATTTTTAATGTTTTGTTATTGATACCTTATTCATTTTTTGACATCTGAAGTGGATTACCGTTTTTTCAAAAATAAGTAAAATTCGACTTTTGAAATTGCGGGTTTTTCTTGCAGATATGGATAGTACAGGTTATTACGAGTCGATTTCTGCAAGAAA
>JAQGAE010001188.1:0-25124 GCA_034696685.1 Julus scandinavius
TTCTTCACATTTTTCAGGTATATGTGCAATTTCAAAAAAATTACGGTTATGTTGCCCTTTACCCAGAATCCCTTGCGTGTTACTAGGCCTATGTGAGTTTCGAAATTATGACGTACGTTAACGGTAACGGTTATTTTTGGTGCTAAATCTCTCTATTTTATTGCTTAATAAATAGAAACATATCGTTTTAGTTTGTTGAAATTTAATTTTTATGGTCAATTTTCGGGTAAACTGAGAACACTGATTTGGGCAAGGTGAGACATATAATCTTAACCGGCTTGCAATTTGCACTTTTGTAATTGTGTGTACACACTTCCTATTTCTGATAATTTACATTTGCTTGATAATTATCATATATACAAATATTTCCGTGTGTTTAAATAACAAGTTTAAATCGTGTTTAGCTTGTTAACACTACCTGTTTGTAATACGAAACGCAATGTGCATCAACACGTTTACGAGGGTTCTGTCTCTCTCGTGGGGATCGAATCTCGCCCTGAGGGCGCCACCAGTCACAGCGAGTTCACACCCCGGAATCCGCATGGGGGCGCCATTAGCATTCATAAACTCACTCGTTCATCATTTGACCCTGTGGCTGTTCGGCCCAAATTGATTCCCCTTCGTCCAGTCGGCACGGGTTCGACCCCCCCGTCGGGTTCCGAGTAAATTAAAATGGCGTCGTGCTAACGAGAAAGTTTGGACTAAACAAGCGAAGATCAATCACCGGTGAGCCTATGGTCGGTGACCGGCGATCATACGGCTTATGTGCTACCTGTTCGGGCCCACCCATACCGAAGCCCATCATTTTCGGGGGTCATAGTTGAAAGTGATTCGTGTCGCTGAAATTTCCAACAAATTTTGCATACACACTGAAGACTCAAAATGTGTAAAAACGTTGCGCACACATAAATGTGTAAAATTACCTATTTTTATATGTCAAAATGCACAGCAGTGTGTTGTCAAAGCACACTACTGTGCATTTTGACATTCAAATGTGTTATATTGCATATAAAAATAGGTAATTTTAAACATTTACATATGTGTGCGCAACTTTTTTACACATTTGGTGTGCTTTTTTGCACATTTTGAGTTTTCAGTGCATGGAAAACTGTTGTTAGTTGAAGAAACATATCATATAATATAAAATTTATTTTAAGCAACGTACCTTGAACTTTAGTGCTATATATACGTGTTAAGTTTGCTACTTCTAACATAAAACATAACATGCATGTATTTCAACAAGTGTATTATGACATTGCGATGTCACCTAGAAAATCGGAATTTTACTGCAAAAATTGCACTTTTGTTGCTGAATAATTGCACTGTTAACTGATAAAATGAGCTTATTGCAAACAATTTGTGTTTTTTGGGAATAAAAACTGCACTTATAATGCAGAAAATGTGCACTTTTGCAGCAGAAAAACTTCACTACTTCCTATTTTCATGCATCACCATAGGCCACGGTGTACCATGCAGATTAACATCTTTGATTAAAGGATTAGTAACTATATAATAATAGATGTATGATAAGTCGAATTTTGCAACATACTCATTTTTGAATTGTAATAACTTTTTATTACTGCATATTATAAGATTTATATAGTATATTTTGTGCATGAAGTACCTATTCCATCGCCGACGCCGGCGGTCGAGTGGGTTATGTGCTTGTCTCTCGATACTACGATGATGGGTTCGCTCCCAGGTCGAGGTCGGTGGGAATTTTAAGGATGGGAGAAATTCCCAAAAGTGGCGGCTCTTTTGGATGAGAGTTTAAACCGAGGTCCCGTGTTGATTGTTGCACGTTAAAGACCCCTGGAGAGGGGGTGGAAGTCCCCCCCTCGTAGGCTAAATTCCCAGGTAGGTGTTGTAGGCCCATCCCCTGGCGTTGGTGTTTAGCCCTCGTGTTGCAGAAATAGGCCAATGTTAAAAATCAACCAAACAAACCTATTCCATTGACACCTATATATGTATGAATTTCTTTCTAACAAATTGTTCTTAGCATGTGCTCGGTTTGGTCATATGTTAATAAGGGCCAAATTATCCATAAAATTTGTTGTAAATTCGGTCGATGTCTTTCATACGCGCTGCCATTAGCCGCCACCAGGAGCGCACAATGCCAACCTGGTAGCTTGCCTCTCGATCCTATATAAGTTGCAGGGTTCGCTCCCCGGTCTAGATCAGTGGGAATTTTCATAGGTTGGAAAATTTTTCTAAGCAGTGGCTCTTTCGGATGAGTTTAAATCGAGGTCCCATGTAGACTGTTGCACGTTTAAGATCCCTCGAGAGGGGGATGGGGGAGGAAGCTCTCCCTCGGAGGCCAAATTTCCAGGTAGACTGGTGATGAAGGCTGATCCCCCGGCGTTGGTGTTTAGTGTTCATGTTGCAAAAATAGGCCACCGTTAAAAATCAACAAACAAACAAACTGGGAACGCACATCAAAGCACCGCCAGAGGGAGCCACCGGGGATGCGCATTAAAGCGCCGCCTGATGTCCCGCAGCTGTGTGAAGCTGTTTGTTTAAATCCAGGTGACCTCTGGCCTGATGACGTGTTCCGGAGAGATTAAAAATGGCGTCCTTTGCCGTTTGCTGTTGGATGGAGCCACCAGCACGCAATGGACTTCAAAAAAAATGACGGCTCTTATGTCTGGAGAGGCGGCAGAGCCTAAGCCAGAGGCGTCCGTCTGGCGTCACGCTCGTTTCGACATTGTTCTGTCCGTCCATGTGATGGATGTCTTAAACTGCATCGACGCTTCTCCTTTTTGTCCAGACTGGGCCAAAATATGCGGGAATTCCAAGATGGCCGTGCATCTCATTTGCGAACAAATAGACCCCCTGCAACGTGGCAAATCCATTTCTGAGGAGACGCGAGACCAGTCAACCTCCAGACTGAGTCCAGAGCCTTCAATCCTCGTGATCCAAATTTTCCCCAATTCTACCATATACATACATATGGCTAGCATCAATATGGCCATCTAGATAGACGTGTATGGACCATACATATGTATAATGGCTATAAGTACATGAATATGTCCACTTTCTGGTCTATCCAGATCAGGGAAAAGTTATGTAGGCCCATAATATAATTTTTCCACCCGATACAACACTGTGAAACACCAGGTCTGCTACTAAAGGTAGTTTCAACCTGTCGCAAACACGTAAGAAAACACAATTTCGGCAAAACTGTCTGTCGATACGTGTTTTCAAAAACATTTTTCGACGAACAGGTTTGCTTGCACAAAAAATATCCTCAAAAAAACAATAATAATAATACATAATAATAAAACATTTTAACAGGGATTGAAACCCTATCCCTTTCCATGGGTAAATTTGCAACAACACTCACAGCTAAACAAAAAGAGATTAAATAAAAATAAAAATTGTTTAAAATAGCTTGATAAATCAGCAAGGTCATTCGCTTGTCGTTTTTCACTTTAAAATGGTAGATTTAAAAAAAAAAATTAATAAACAAGTTTGAAAAATGTCCGTTATTTTGCACATGCTGCCAGCAGGTGGCAGCATGAGATAGACAAGTTGTGAGTGCAAAAATTCAAATAATAATTTAAATTAAAAAATCTACTATTTTAAAGCGAAAAACGACAAGCGAATGACCTTGCTGATTTATCAAGCTATTTTAAATAATTTTTATTTTTAGTTAATCTCTTTTTGTTTGGCTGTGAGTGTCGTTGCAAATTTACCCATTAAAATGGATAGGGTTTCAATCCTCCTTAAAGAAACAATGGAGCTGGGTGTTTGCGGCTCATGGCGATTTCTATCAAGGCTTGTAGACCGTCTTTTGAGCAAAGACCAAATTGTTTGTTGAAAACATACTTTTACGCCAACAATTTGCTGAAACCTCTGGATGGAAAATAGGTGAGAAAACTTTATTCGAAAAACATATGTACTAAAACTTCTTGGTGAGCTAACGATTTTCGCAAACATATTTTGCTGAAACCTCTGCATGGAAAATTGGTGAGGAAACTTATTCGCAAACATATTTCATGATACCCTGTTTTTGTTTCGTGATTGCTCTGTTGTGGAGCGAGTATTGAAATCCATGATATCTCGTTGTTGAAACAGATTCCATTTTGAACCAGAACGCATTAATAGAACAGGCATTTTTAAAAAGAACAAAACGTTGGATTCTTAAACAATATTATCTGGCATTGAATTTAATATGTACAGTGTAAGCGGCGTCAATCAAGTTCAAACGAGATAGTCGGACTCATTGAACCTGTTAATTAATCGTCCTCAATTAAGGCATTTTAAGCGTCGAAGAATACCCAGAAGCTCGAATTAAGGAAAAATCAGCCGAATCATGATGACCGTCAAGAAAGCCATTTTTTGATATGCGAAGATTAAGTCGTTTTCTACCTAATTGCTCTGTCATCGACCCGGGGGAATTCCCCTCCCCTTGCTGAGCAAGCGGGTTTCGCTGCATGCACCACCCTGCGGGGTGTTCGTCTGAAATGTCGTTAATTGATACTTCATTAATTCAACAGACGATGATGGACATAGTTTGGTGGCGACCCCCGGGGGTCATTTGGTGGAGGCGGATAACACGGAATGAGTTGCAGAATTGAAGAATATTAGATCTACGGTTATATCTAAACCATCTAATGTAAGTTTTGTTCATAAAAAACATGTAGGATCATTAGCACGGAAGATGTTAATGCGGCTCTGGAACGATGTTCTAGAATCTAGATCTTGGAAAAACAACTACAAAATGGTGCATTATGTACTTGTAGAACGGCGTCAAAGACATGGAAAGACACACTTACAGTGGAACCTCACTCTTCATCAGTATAGACAGGCATAATCGTCAAATCCAATATTTGTCGCATTTTTTCAGTAAAAAATTCTCCAATATTCGTCCTGAATCGTCCATGGACCATGACATTCCACATTTTGGAATAACCACAAAATGACATTACAGCACTGATAGAGCAAGCGAGTATCAAAAAGACTTTGCACAGCGGCTTTCTATTTGAAATAACAGCACCAATGTTACAATTCTCTGGAAAAACAACTAAAAAATGGTGTCTTGAACGATGTCAAAGACCCATAGAAAGGTAATATTACAATGGAACCTCAAAATGTATATTCATCACATGTTTTCGGTAAAAAAATGTTATATTCTTCCAAAATTTAGCCACTACATAGTCATCCATGTCAAGCGGCATCTGAGGGCTGTGCAAGCTGCATTTGTGCCCATTTCACAAAAAAAACACTCAACTTGTGGACCTTTTCAGAACTGTTTGAATCTACTGCGCATGTGCACAATATGTGGGCCAAATGCGGATAGTCCAAGTGTAAAGTTTGTTTGTGTACCCCTATTAAATCGTAAAGAAAGGGACAAAAAAAGACAGATCATCACACCAGAATTGGACCTATCTTAATATTATTTATTATTTTTTTAATTGAACGCCGAAAAACTGTGGAAAATCTTCAAAATTTCTATGAAATGATAAATTTTAAATACATAATGCAATTAACCTCATTCGTTCGTGTTGTTGGCGTCATAATTGAGAATGACTTAAATTAATCGCTTGAAATTATTCTAAAAATGTCATTGTATATAAGAATATGAGGACATCTACAATAAATTATTCACCCATGATACCCAATCCCTCGCACATGTGCACATGACGTCGTTTTTGAATGGATAAATATCGTTTTCAACAATCAATACACCTTTCACTCAGGTGTCATGAGTTTTTTGAAAAATTGAGCGAAAATGCTGATTTCGAAAAAGCGAATAAGAGCGAAAAGCTTGCAGCTATTATTCATATACGTCTATAAAATTGGGCATCCCGTGTCAACTTTGAATGAAGGCCCATGCGTGCAAAAACGATGATATGGCTGGTGATCTGGCGGATCTCATTTATCAGACGCGATTTCGCGGATCATGCTGTCTCAACTACAGTGTTTTGGGTACACAAAGACACGACCTCCTGTTGAAACAAGTGGTAGCTTTTAACGCAAGGAAACCGAGCTTCCATGCGACCAGATGCGCGTATTGAGGCCGAATGAGTCAAGATGCGGTTTTGTGTGGGCTCAAAGGGGCACTTGTCGTAATTCTTTACAACCAGGCCTTTTCTAAAGTGCTGATAGCTATGATACACAGTAAAAAAAATTTGCATAAAAGTTACGGAAAACTGCAAAAGCAGAATTAAATGGATCGTTTATTGAAATCTACCGTTTCTGTAAATGTAAATGTGTTATCGTAATTACTTATCGAAATACTACTATAAAAATGACAGAATACCTCCACAATAGTTGCACAGTTTTTCTGTAAACTGTCAATTAATGCACACAAGAATGGCAAATTCTGTCCGTATAAAGCCCTGCTCAGTACAGAAAGGATCATACAGTGGCTTGAGAAAAATAACAAGATCGATGTCAGCCAAGCCACAATCACAAGAACATAGCACGTGCAATTGCGCGTGCATTTGAAAACGCAAACATGCAACCTGTCAATCACCGGGTTCTTGTAAATTCTCTCCACAATCTCATAAACTTGTGTAGGATCATCACACAAGTTGAGCTTTGATAACATTAATTGCAGTCCACTTTAATTTCAATAGGTTCGTGATAAAAACCCTACATTTGAAATTTGATACGTTTGGGTTTTAGCACCCCTTAAAAGAGGTTTACAGAGACCCTCTCTGCAAGTTCTCTTGCAGAAGGTTCTGTTTGGACTTGTGTTGGCATCTGGTATGATGCAAAAAAAAATGTTATTACATATCCACGAACATGTTAGCCTTAATTAAGTATTCACTTATGCAGACTGTTAGCGGATGCGCCATATAATTTGGCATAAAATCGCGATAAATCATTGCAGGGCTAGCAACACAAAAGCCCCTATAAAGGCTGCTTTTAAAGCAGCTTTTATAAGTAATAACGACAACAATACCAGCGCCAAGCAACAATGAATATTTGGGGGGAAAAATGATTTCTATTTAAAACGTCAGTTATGGCGACATTTTCGCTAAGGTCATGCAGCTCGGTGTCAGGGCCAGAATGGCTAAAATGGTCTGGAACTTGTTGAGGAAGTGGGCCATAGAAATGCAAATGTGAAGTCCATTGTGCAGAACGAAATTCTAATTTGAAACTAAAACTTTACAATCATTGCATAAGAAAATATATAGGCGAAACAACAAAACTTCAATGCCTGCCATGCATGCAGAACATGAACAAAAACAAACTCACGAAATGACAATATACACCTTTTTTTTACATTGACAGTGCAGTCTAAACAAAACATGATGAAAATGCAACTGACAAGTTACTGGTAAAATTTGCTGTTGTTTTTGTAACACCTTACCCAAGGCCGAATATAGTATGTGAAGGGGGTATTATTTGTCAAAAATAGTCAAAATATAAAAGGGGCATGTAACTTTTGCATTAAAAGAATGAATTTACTGCTCTAGAAATGCAGTTTTTCTGCGTTAAAAGTGAGATTTTTCTTAGGTAAAAACTGCACCCATTTAAAATCAAAGTGCGATTTTTAGATAGAAACGCTACATTTCTAGTCTAGAGATGCAGTTGTTTTTGTATTAAAAGTGAGATTTTTCTCAAGAAAAAATAGATTTTTGGAAATTGCGAATTTTCTGTTTTAAAAATGCAATTATTCTGCATTAAGAGTGCGATTTTTCTAAGATAAAAATACAATTTCTATGTCATAAGGGCCAATTCTTGGCTCTGCCAGGCTACACTAGCGATGCTAACATTTTTTTTACAAGGAACTGATGCTCATACTGAATTACAAAAAATACGTGCCTCTGACACTCAAGATGACTGAGGCAGGATTTAGGCGAATGTGCCCTATAAAAAGTCTGGGTTATAAAAAATGCACTGAATGTCTGAATCTCACTGTCGTTGTTACACCAACAAGATTTTTACCAGCTCACACATAGGTCAAGGACATCACATGTGTTACACTCATGTTAAAGATGTGACTGCCTTGTCACATGTTTACATTTCTGTAACAAAAAGCATGTGATGTTCACACATACTATATGAAGCACTTAAGCGAATTTCACATCAAATTACTATAGAGGAGACTGGGGAGCATTGAGACTTTTTATTAAAATATTTATTTTTCGCGCATTTAATAACTGTCCCATATGAAAAAGAAATGCATTTGCAATGCATTTTACTCCATTCTTGGGGTAAAGTAAGACCATTCATGAATTAGACAAATATATGCGAAAATACTGTAATGTCTTGTTTTATTATTGTTAGACTGAAAATCATGAGTTGCAACTGAAATATGAAAAAATAAAACTATTATACATTAAAACAGTTACTTCTTTACGATTTTAAATTTCAGTTAAATTTTTCTAAACTATTTTATCAAAATTGACAACAAGTACATAAATTCAATTTCAAAGCTTGTTTTTACCCTTTTAGTACTTCTTTTAATCGGCTGAAGGTATTTTAGTTAAACTTGGTACATGTGTTTATGTGGTATAGGGGATGTAACAAAAGAAATTGCAGGTCTCTAACTCACTTGGGTTAAAAGATAAAAATTATCATTTTTAAAGGACAAAAGTACTGAAATGCCGTGTGAAAAAACAATTTTTTTTGTGCAAAAATATATCAATATGAAATTTTTCTTCACAACTTGCATTTATGTATTACACCAATTAAGAAAGCAGTTTTTTGTTTAGTTACACAAAGTTAAAATTGTCATTTTTGGCAAAAAAAACAATGTTTTTTCCCATTGCAATGGTAATTTTTTTGAATTGTGATAAAAATAAACATTGTCTGATCTTGCAGAAGATGATTTGTGAAAGAATAAAGGTTAAAGCACATTTGCTGTTAGTTAGTTACAACAATACATTTTTTTTTCAAAAATTCCAAAAACAATATTTATTAATTAAAAACTTTATCACAAAATAATGTTGCAACAGCAATAACAACCTAAGGTAATTTTGTATGCATTTTAAAGTACAACAAATTGCATTTAAAAAACAATTTTCAAAAAAACAATTAAAATTTCAAAGGCATTTCAGTACTTTTGTCCTTTTAAAAGAACATCGAGTGTTTGAGTGATGCCCCATGTGTATTCTTTTTACAACACAAAAATCATGTTTTTTAAAATTCCACAAAGGTATCTGTTTTCTACATATGTTGTTACATATAGTAAAATGCATTTTAGACCGACTTCTTTGTTTTAACTTAAACTTAATCAAGTTAGATGAAGCAGGACTATACACGCCTGTTTCAATGTTTTGAAAACAAAGAAAAAAAGAAGCAAGTTCCAAACGGGTAAATAAAAAACCCGATATTAAAATGGTTCTCGGAAGCTCCAGACAGGTGTAAGTCTCGCACAGTATTTTGCCTTCACAAATCAGCTAAAATAACGAGAATTTACGAGAAATCTTATAGTTCCCTGATTTATCAGCTCTCGGCCCAGACATTCTAATGCGGTTTTAATGGCGATGGCATTACGAATGCGACGTGACACCGGCTCTGGTACGGGACAGGTGCAGAACGCCACTACAAGTCAGCTTGGCAAATTTGGAAAAAATTTCGGATCCTGGATATTTGTTATTTTTTTTTTTCAACATGACCGATGCACCCTCCCAGCTGCTCACGCCTAAGATTATGGGAGGAAACAGCCATGCCGCGACTGTACCGCACGCACCTGATTTACTGCCCATTATTGACGCAGTTTAGCTGCAAATGGTCAACGCGTGTCCAACAGGTACAACTTTTTTTTCGGTTAGAAAAGCACTTTTAGAACATCTGCCGAAATTCAAGGGCACAGGCCTGGCCCTGTTAGAGAAATGGCTCGTGCCTGGAACATGAGTTCCGTTAAAAAATGCAATAGGTGGAAATAACGTTTTATGTAGGATGGCTGCAGCCGCCATCTTGCTACTCCCACCTGTTGTGTTGGCTGATATTATGCTTACTGTTATAAGCCGGGAAAATATAGAACGAATTATATTTCTAAACATGTGATTACCTTTTTGGAACAATTTGAGAAATTCATTAAATGTGTACAATGCGACACCTGAATCCTCTATTGTATACATTTCGACTCTTTCTATAATCTTATTTTGTGTGCTCATGTCAGGTGTGCGTACGTTTGTGTGCGGCTGCAGTATTATATCGATTTTTCTTACTTGTTTCCAGGAAAATACCGAGATTGTTTCTTCAAAAATCGGTCATGATTCTTAGATTGTTTGTCCAAATATCGGTTATGTTTCCGAGATTGTTTGTTTAAAAATCGGTCATGATTTCTAGATTGCCTGTTCCAAAATCGGTCGTGATTCCGAGATTGTTTGCTCTAAAATCGGTTGTGATTCCGAGATTGTTTGTTCAAAAATCTGTTATGATTCCAAGATTGTTTTATAAAAAATCGTTTCTGACTCCAAGATTGTTTGTTCAATAATCGGTCGTGATTCAGAGATTGTTTGTTCAATATAATCGGTCATGATTCAATTTGTTTCTTTAAAAATCGGTTGTGACTCCGATATTGTTCAAAAATCGGTCGTGATTCAGAGATTGTTTCTTTAAAAATCTGTTGTGATTCCGAGATTGTTTGTTAATTGCGCTGTCTAATCATTTGGTTAGATTAGGGCAGGTTAGAAAAAATCTGGCTTAAAATAGATAATAATATGCATGCTATGAATTTTGTTTTTCTGTAATTATTTTGCCTGCTTTTGGATTATTTTAATATGATGTTTTTTAAATAAAGCACTGCACTATAACTGACTTGTTATCAAAAGCAATATTAAGTACATTTGCAAAATGTTTACAATAAATTCATTTTAATTTTTAATTTCCCAAAGGAACTTTTTGTCGATTGAAATTAGGGGAATAGTTAATTATATATATAAATGTCATTAATAATCAATTTTTACGGGGAGGGAATTCACTTGCATATGAAATGTTAATGATTCTACACCTATGTGTATTATCTATATACAGTATATGGTCCTCTATAATATCGTTTTAACCGATTTTAGGTGCTTATTGCACCAGAACGTGCTAAATAAATCCTCAGTCAAAATGCAACCAACCAGTCAACTGATTTTTATCTCCTAAACAAACTGTCGGGAAATTATGCATTTCCGCTATTATTCGATCGTTATAAGCTAATTACGACAGATTTTTCAAAAGCGGTTAATTAAAAATCTCTTAGCTGTATTTGTTTGGCAAAAACAGTCATTAAGTTATTACCACGCAGGTGAATATTATACATACAACCAAAGGCCGCGTAATTAAACCTTAGCCTCAACTTACCTCATTGTCCTTACTTACAGTATATCAATTGTAATTTTTTCCCCAAAATGGTCCAGTTAATTTCAGGGCAATTTTAGCTGAGTATACACGACGTTTCTGAGCTATGGTCAACGTATAGCTGTGACCTTAAACATGCACTCTGCCATTCACAAAGCGATCGTGATTACACGTGTATTTGCACAAACTTCCGTTAAAAAGATGCTGAGCTTCAAACTCGCTATTATGTCCATGGAATTTACTCACAAACACTATACTTGCAGTATGTCAAATATTCAAATGTGATTGGGTATATTCTACCACCATCCAATCAGTTAAGGTATTATGTACAACAGTGTGTAGAATCGAAAGTACTGCAATGGTTTTGGTAAAAACCTGCAAAATACAAATGATGAATACGTGAACCTTTTAGTTAGTCTGCGGTTTCTATATGTGAAACGTATCTGTTGGAAATGCAACTAAGACACTGAATTTAATGAATCAATACATTTTATGAAATTTATAATTACAAGATGGCATGTAAATAACATACAATAACTATGAATAAAAACATACAAATGTTCATCTAAGAGCCGCTTATTTAATAAAACCGCAATTGATTTTAATTCCATTGAAAAATTGAGAGAAAATCTTTCCTTAAAAATCATTTGGTGACACGCTATAATTTTGGCTCCCTATTCAGCTAGTGCTTGTCGCCAATGTTCTCCGTTTCAATGTGCGCTGTATGTTTGGCATGCCTAAGAAATTTAGCAGCCGCAGACTGAGCAGACGATATTGTGCGCTCAGCGTACAGGCGCACAGAAACCAGAGCGTATGTGCGAATTCGAAAATCGTACGCTAACAACCGAATCTACACTAAGTAAGTCTAGTGTGTGAAGGGCTAAACGTTTAACACAAGTATGTCATCTTTATTTTCGTAAAATCTTTCCCAGAAATTTAAGACGATAGAGAGGTCCATTTGCACAAATCTTATCCGTTCAGCTTCAAGACTTAATTGAAAACTGCTCCATCCTTGGGTGTAGGGGAAATCTTTTACTAAAACATTTTTTACACACTCAATAGAATAATTGTCCCATTGATATAAAATTGTAAGGGTGTGCAATTTAAATAATTGGCTCTTTATGTAAAGTTTATGAATTTTATGTATTGTAAAATTTTAGCACTCGAAATTTCATAAATTAGACAAAATAATGTAAACAAATATATACATATACATATGCAAGTGTCTTGTATTTATCATTGTTAGACAGAAAAACGTAATAAATTGCCACTTAAGTATTACAGTGCACGCACATGTTTAGCTTCACCTCATTTTTGGCATTGATAACAATCCCATAATGAATTAAACTGACCGAATACGTTACTTAAGTGTTGTTACTTTATTTAAACAACAAAACCATAAAAAAATTAGGAAAATTACAAAAAAAACTCAATTTTTAACTTTGAGGGTCTGACAAAATATTAGCCTCACCCCTCAAAAATGGTTTATCCTGTATATGGTAATTACTATTCACTACAGATTGATAAGAAAACTATCTGTGTTAGTTGAGACACTGTGTAACAGGTTTTATCAAACTAAACATGGGAAAAGGCACACAATTGGCCGAGAAAGAAAAAGGTCAGATTGATGCCTTTAAACAACTGAATGTCTCCAATCGGGAGAGTGCAAAATGATTAAATAGAAGTGCAAATGCTATTAACAATTACTTTAATAATCCAGACCAGTATGGGACGTCTCATCACACTGCAAGAAAGAAATGTCTGTCTGCTCGTGATGACACTATGTGCATCGTGTGGCGTCAAACTCTCAATTGACTGCCAGAAGTGTCACGATCAAAGCAGGAGTGAAAGCAAGCCTTCGCACAAAATAATGCACCATAATGCACCTCACCTAATACAACTCAAGATGAAAGTGAAGCCAAAGCTCCAACCCTGACATAAAGATGCCCAATTGTGATTTGCCCATGATCCCGTGGCATGGGTAAAAGAATGGCAGAAAGTTATATTCAGCAATGAAAAAAATTTAACTTAGATGGACCAGATGGGTTTGGTTATTATTTCCACGGCCTACACAAACCTGGTATCACCATCTCACGATGGTAGATGGGTGTGGATCTGTAATGGTATGGGCAGCCATTGGATTCAAAGGTAACACCTGTATTGAGTTCATCAATGGACAGATGAATGCAGATAGATGCATCACATTACTTTCCCAACATTTACCATGTGAAGGATGGAGAATGGCAGGAAATAAATGGGCTTTTCAACAGGATGGTGCTGCTATACACATGGCAAAAGTCGTCAGTGAATGGAGAGAAAAATCAACCTATTGCCATGGCCTGCACTGTCATCTGACATACACATTATTGAAAATGCATGGGGCAACTTGCAAGAAAGGTTTATGCAGATGGAAAGCAATTTAACAGTGTACCTGAACTGGAGGATGCAATTGTAAAAGGCTGGGATGAACTAGACCAGAAATATACTATATACAGAACTTGCATGCATTGTTGCCCTGTCGAATGGTAGCCACTCTTGAGAATCGCGGAGACTACATGAATTATTAATTTATATTTTTGAGGGGTGAGGCTATAGTTTTGTCAGACCCTTAGTGTGAAAATTGAGTTTTTTTATTTTTCCCAAATTCTAATTTTTTTGGGAATTGTTGTTTAAATAAAGTAACAACACTCAAGTAATGTATTCGTTCAGTTTAATTCATTATGGGATTGTTATAAATGCGAAAAATGAGGTGAGGCTAAATATCTGTCGTGCACTGTATGTAATCTAATAATTATACTTTAAAAAAGTTGATTCACTGCAATTTTCGACTCATTTTCATTTATTTAGTTATATTAGACATATTCAATTTAATAATTATCAAAATTGACAAGAAATAAAAATTGCAAATTGAAAGTTTGATAAGTGAATGTGACTGGCCTTGCCCAAAATCAGTTGTCTCAGTGTACCCTGCACTGTGATTGCCCATAGAAACTAAAATTGCATCAAGGGTAATTGCAAGCAACTAAAACGATATGTTTCTATTTATTTATCAATGAAATATGCATTAATAGAAACAGATACAAGATAGATAACAAAATTTGCAGCTAGAAATAACAATGATATTTCTAACAAAAAAAATTCATTTCATGACACAAAAACCAAGTTTTTCAAATTTCACAAAATTATTGTACACTATCTATTCTATTTGCTACGTAGGTTGTTACATATAGTAGTAAGTAAAGGCATTTTTTATTTAATCTCCCAAGCCAATATTTACAATATAACTATGTAATAATGTCATTGTCTCCTCAGTCCTCCCTATATAACGTTTAAACACACTTTTTATGAAAATTATTATTACGCGGGAAAGGAAACAAAATTGTTCTCCTCCGACGTAACGGACGTGTGTGAATAGACATATACTGCCCTCGGTCATTGTTATGTAAAAGGAATAAATAATGATAACCGAAGCCAACAATTAAATTTCTGTTGTCTTATTTCCAGAAAGTAAGTTGCGGCAAACGAGAGTCCCAAGATGGCCGACCATGAACGAGTTCAATCGGGCATTAGACGGTCGTCAGGAGCAAATTTAGCGGACTTTCGGGCAAAAACTAAATAGCCGCGTTTTATGACCTCTTAGGTAAGTCCATTGTTTTCACGTTAAAATCTCATTTGGTTCCGCTCGCGTGGCCAGGGTGAATTCATCTGCGGGCGAGCGAAGTGATGCCTGTTCCAGGCAGGTGAACGGGATTACAGGTGAATGCGAAAAAGAGTTTCTAATTGGTCGTTAACGGGCAGGAAACCAAGAAAGTCCCTTGTGGCTGACAATTATGAGACGGGAACTGTGTGAAGGCGAATTATGGGCTATTATTGGGGTCACCTGCTTCATGCCCCGGGAACCGAACGCCGATCTCGATCCGGATGCGGCTTACCAGACCAGGTATATATGGTAGCGATATCGTAACACAAACTTTGCCAGCCGATTGCCACATTTTAACTCTCCATACAAACTGGCAGGAATTTTTTTAATTTTGAACACTTGTGTATATGTTTCCGCCTACAAAGTGTTAAGGACTCTTACATTTTACTTATTAAAACATAGAATCTAGTGTCAATTTTAGTATATTAAAACACACGGAAGGAGCATAATTTGCTGTTCTTTTAAAACACAAGGACTCTGTAGATTGAAGTTGTGATTCTGATTGCATGATTCCACATTTGTGTGTGCTGTTTGTCATATGTAGCATTATCTAAGCCTTTCTCAGTGTATGACTAGTCTACGACTATCAAAAACTTAACATCTTTGTCTTAAGTTAGTCGCTAAAAAAGACTAAGCGCATATGCATTGTGGGACTTGGCCCGCCTGGCCGTTGTGATTTATAGTTTTTTGGATTTGTTTGTATTTTTGGTAATTTATAATAGATATGAAGAAAGGAAATAGCATGGTCGCGGCAGATTTTTAGAGGAACTATATATCATGGCATTTGCTTGAAACAATTGTGGAAGAAGGCGAAAACCACAGTCATCGTAGACCACCCCACCCTTTAAAGGAAGCAGCACATACTGTACTGACACCGGCGGTCGAGTGGGTTACGTGTTTGCCTCTTGGTCCAAAGCTGCGGTGATTCGCCCCCCTGTCGAGGTTGGTGGGAGTTTTTACAGTTGGGAAAAATTCCCTATAAGTGGCGTCTCTTTCGAATGAGAGTTCTATATAACCGAGGTCCGTGTAGATAGTTGCATGGTAAAGACCCCTCGAGAGGGGGTGAAAGTACCCCTCGTTGGGAAAAATGTAATGCCTTTCATTGCCTTATGTACCTGAATATGTCTAATTCACATAATACATGGTTGCAGATATCCAGGTTTCATTAATATTATGGCGCTTTACAACTGATTACAATTTGATATTTTGCAATAGGGTTGACAAACCGAGAACTGTCTGCAATTACCGCATGCAGACAGTCAAGTTTTACCTATCTTTTACCCTATGGACTATATATACTCAGTAGAAAAACTGCAGTTTTTTTTTGCACATTTACTGCACTTCTTAGCATTAACTGCAGTTACTCTGGTTCATAATGAAATAAAAAACTGCAGTTTTTCTGCCATTTGGAACTGCACTTTTACAGCATTGTTATTACAGTTTTATTGCACTTTTATTGCCAAAATGCAGTTTTTCTACAATATATAATTGCAAAATTCGTATATTTTCAGTTTTAAATTCTGCCATTAACTGCACTTTACTACAAAAATATTTGAGTTAATTTGATTAAAGTGCAGTATATTTTCTTCCGAGTATCCGAGAAGCCTATATAGACATGTGTGTATTCCTCATGCTGTATATCAGAGGTGTCCTACCCTTCTGTGAGTCACTTTTGACCCTCAGAACCTTTTGTGATGGCCCACCACCCCGTGGTGGGCCAATGCTTATTAAGCGTATACATCAAAATCAACAGATGAGTCGACGGGGAGGTCAAATTTTGAAGGAATTTCGGGGTCTTATTTTTTGATTGGCCACTAAATGCATTTGTGAACAAACGTATTCTATCATGCATGAACCAAATAATTACGCGTCATTATTTACAGGTGAACACCTGACCAATTAATTTCTTGGAACAACCAATATTCAACCTGATATCGTTTCCCTTAATTAATAAAAGAAACTTCAAAAACCACAACAATAAAAATAAAATGAATATTTGGTATTATAGAATTTAATGATTTTGGTTTTGATGTCTCTTATTTTTGTTTATGGCCCTTTTGTCATTTTTGGCATTCAACTTTAAATTAAAATTATTTCTCAAAATATTTATAAGTTCCGTATTTTTCCACAAACTCTCAAATCCCCCAAAGCTCAAGTTTTATTGCTAAAGGTGTGGACGGCTGTTATTCAGCATACACTGTATGTATAAGCTTTTGATTACAAAAAGAGTGGCTGCTGACCTGCTGTTCAAATATTCTTAATTTCAATTTTTTAAATTCTTGCCACACTTTTACGATGTTTATGTTTGTATGCACTGCACTGCAATGCATATTTAGCATATCCTATGTCTAGTTTAATCTTGTCCTGTTGTTCTCTCATAGATTACATTTGACAGGATTATGAAAAATTCAATTGGATATAGTATATAAAATTTTATACTGATATTTTTTGCATTCTTGATGAAAAGCTGAATGTGATTGATAATACTAAATAAACCACTCAAAAAACAGACGAGCAACATCAAAACCAAATCGATAAGTTCTACAATAAAAAAAATATATTCTAATGACATTTTATATCAGGATATAGAGATGGTCCATTTTTGTCAAGGACGATTACCAAGATTCCGCAAGTGTGACAGAAATGCTTCACTCTCTACATTGGGACACGTTGAGGTACAGGCGCAAAAAGTTATCTTTGGGTATATTCAAACGTTTTAATCTTTCTTGTAATGAACATCTTGCTTATCATATTTTAATGTCTAACGTCCACTATAGGAGTACATGGTCATAATTACTCAAATCCGTTGACCGAGCTTGGCCAGTGCCAAGACGGATGCTAACTATTGGCCCTTCTTTTTTCATGCGATTAGATAGTGGAATAGCCTTCCTGGCGAGAGGCCAGATTTAGTAGAAATTTAATTTAACAATGATGTATAATGACATATTCACACACAACCTACTCACTAGAGAACTGACTTTGTGACGTCAGCAACTAGGTAGTAGAGATTAGGCTGAAAACAAGGGTTCAGTCCACACAAAAAAGTTGTCTCCTGCAGTCTGCTGCAGGACAACAAGGCCGCTTTTGCAAAAATTGGTATATTCTGTAGTTGTCTTGCACGTGTGGTCTGCTACAGAACAACAATGGCCGTGCTTATGCGTCAAGAATATGGGAGGGGCCCGACCTAAAAAACAAGAGCTGAAGTGCGCATTCTCACACCCTAACCTATCTGGTAGCAGACGATATTCGGGTGTGTGTGTGTGAATACGGCATTAGTCGCTACTGACGTTAGAGAACTCTCCTGAAATGATTGGGTATGATCCTTCTTTTCCCACTTCCACTACCATATGGCATTTATTTGCAGACTGTATAGGTACTGCGTTGAATTTAATTGGAAAATCTTTACTCCAATTTCACTAAAAACTTGCAAAACTTGAATAAACAGCAGTTGTGGTATTTTTACAACTTTTTAAGGAAAGTAATTTAAAATAAATAGTACATTGGTTTATTCCTTTATGGCGATTCTCCATCAAAGAAATGCTAATTTAATTGTGGAAGCAAAAAACAGTTGATGATTAAGATGATTAGTTCCCCTTTTTCACTTACAACAAAAATTAGCTTGTCTTGTCGTTAAAAAATGAAAATGTGTCTATCTATGTAAAGAAAAACTTTTATAAAAAAACTTAAATAATAATAATAATAGGATATTTTATGACTGGCCGCCGAGGACGAATAACAAAAAAAAAAAAAAAACAAGATTTTCACAACTCGTGTTTAAAAGCCTCCAAAGTAATCGTTCGAATGCGAACATGGTAAGAGATCACGATTCGCGACGTAAGTTACTTTCTAGGTCGTCTAATTTGCATATAGGGACAACACGTGTTTGACGTTTAAGGTTGAAGCTAGTTTGCATACAGCTGCACGCGTTTCAAGTTTAGTTCAGCTTTTGCCTATTTGCAGACTTTCGTGGTCAATTTGCCTCGTTTAAGGACATTTCTGATAGACGGGAATGCACGTATGCGTATTTTAGCAGACATTGTGTCCAAAAAAATCTTCAAAAATGCACTTTGCATTCTAAAAACGTGTTTAAATGGTAAGTGTGGCGCAATTAAGTGTTCTAAATTACAAGTACAGTTGTGCTATAATGCACAAAAAAAAAAAACGTCGGCCATGGCACGTACAAGACGTCATTTTTTGCGAGAACATAATCGCATGTAAAATGTTATTTCTGATAATTTTTTTCTGTGTAATTTTTTTTTACCAAAGTACAGTTTAGGCCACTGTATGTTTAATGAATGACAAGTATAATAAGCAGATTCAATAAAATATACATTAGTTTTATTTGTAGATGTCGTCGTTTGTTTATATGGAAATTTAAAGTTGCATTTATTGGAAATTGACGCCATTGTCGAAGACATAATGACATTAATTTGTATGAAATAAGACGTAATTTTGCTGAATTACGTCGTCGTTTTTATTGAAATTTGAAATCACAATAAGGTGATATTCTTATGAGTTTATATTTTGATAACTTAATTTGTGGTAGTTGGATTAATTAATATTAAGTCGTCTGGATTTGCTATCTGGTTTATAGAAAAAAAGTGGATTGAATACGAATATGCATGTTAGTTATTAAGCGTGCCTATTCTAGAATGTTTAATAAAGCCCATGCAGAATGGGTATACATGTTAGGGTAAGATAGTAGACATAAAATACTACATACATAGACTCCGTATAAAAAATGCATTTGTCAATGTTATAAATTTTAGGCGTTGAAATTTAGTATACATGTGTAACATGGTCTTACTTAATTTTTCACGTAAAACTAAATAACAACCATTTGCTTTGTTTGAGAACGGCCATCCGTTAAATTAAATGTCGAACCTTCCTTTAATTATACTGCTTACCTTATTTTTTCCAACTCATCCTCCATGGCAATTGTAATTAGGCAGACCTGATGTTTAAAAACAATACGCCTATACTTAATGCAATTCCTCTTAATGATTAATTAATGAAATAACAATGGTATTTTTAGCTAATTGAAGTTTCGCCAATGAGATTAATATTTCCGCTTGATAAACGCAGTTAAGTCGTGGTTTTTCAGACTTTTCCACTCACGGCAAACAGTGTTGTTTTGTCCAAAACATAAAAAGGTTATTTGTTAATGGAATTTAATGAAAATTTGTACAAATATTTTTTTTCTCTTTACTATCGAATTGCAATCGTTCACGTTCTTTTTTAATGACGTAATCATTCGAATTTGTCTTTCAAAATGGCGTTTACTGAAGAAGAAAGAACCGCAATAAGTTTTTTGCGAAAACGAAAAATTACAGTGCTAGGCAATTTTTGAAACTGTTTCCGGGGGAAAGGTGCTAACTTTGAACACAAATTGAAATTGGGAATTTTTTTGTATCCTATTTAAGTACACGTGTACAAATTTTTAATAATTCCATTAAAAATAACCATTTAATGATTTTATAAAGTTGGCTTACTTTTTATTGGCCCACCCTGTATAGTTATATTACATGCAGCGTTTTATTCTAATCGCGCGTTTTGTCATAACATACTGAATATGTTGTTCAAGTAATCAAAGGAATTCTGCTTGCTTAAAAAGCATGTGAGCAGTGTTTACTGAAAAGGACGACACTGTTTTGTTTCTGCATGAAGTATAGTGTTGTAATTAAAATAAATTGTATACCCATATATGTACATACAATGTAAAGCTATTCACACAATGTGACTTTACCAAACCCATATATAGGTCCTGTAACTCAAAACTGTTATGTAAGTAGTGCATTGATAATGGAGAAGCCGCATTTTCACAAATTCGTTTTAACGACATTTATGGAAAAATATTGGGAACTTCAAATTTGTTTGCATTAACCGAAACTTTTTGTTAGCCGACTTTGTATTAATCAAGCATATTTATTTGGAAATGATGGAGGACGGGAATTGTAAATTTAGTGTACATTCCAGTATATATACTTATGATGGACAAACCAATCTACTCTCATTTGTTAGCATCTGCCTCAACCACTCCAGACTAAAAATTTAGGACGTTATTTCTGGAATTAATCTGAGCATGTTAATCTGTTTGAATAACTGTGCTGAATGTGCACAACGAGAAACACGTTGAACGATATATACAGACAAAAATGAGAGTGGTGCGTATACATACATTTTGTGTGCTATTGAAAACTTTTTTATATATAACTTTTGGGGAAATTAATACAGTCTGCACTGTAAGAAAAATAGGTTTTATAGACAATCGAGATAGATGTTATAGTTGACCAATAGCAACCTTACACACCATATATGCCACCTTGTATAATATTATAGCTATCCCATTTATGCTAATTTCATTTTGTATACATCTGTATCAGTCAATAAATTGAGACATTTATTGTCTACATCCTTCATCTAGCAAAGTGTTGCATCATTTTTTCTTAAACAAAAAATGCTCGTGCATGTGAATTAGGAATAAGAATGTACATAAAACTTTATAAATTGTTTTTATTTTATCAATGGCTAAAATTAATGCATATACCTAATACATAAAAATAATAGACAAGTCATGCAGAAGAGGTATTTGTCATACGCAAAATACCACACTTAGTATAACTCTTGAATATATAAACTATATTATTTAATGTATGTACATGTATGATTGCAGTTGCAATGATTCAGTTTGGGGATAGCAGCTTACTTTTTAATTATTTTGTAAAGATTGTATTTGAGGTTTTGTTGAATTAATGTTGAGGAAAAACTCGATTGTTAACGGTTGGTTTTAATAATGATTTTGTAGTCTGCTTCAGTTCACGGCAGCAGTCTTTTAAATCTTTTGGCGTATTTCACTATTAAACATCTCTACAAAACGCTAGATTAAATGAACTGCACACTTAAATTGCAACAGGTTTCTTGAGCGTGCCAACTATATTTCCGTGAGCTTGCAAGTCCAATTTGTGACTTTCCCAGAGTCGCCAACGCATGCATTGTTGGTCCATCTCATCATCGTAAACAACTAACCCTTTTGATTAGCTTCCAATAATCTTTTTGAAATTGTCCTTATTAACTAATTAATTGGTTTTCGATACCATTCAAGGCCAAGCCTGGTAAACTGGCGCACATTAGGTCCTTCTGACGTCAATTATGACGTCAAATGTTGCATGATTCATTTTCCTCTTCAGGATCTTGTAACTGGCCTTGTTTTACCTGCACATGTATGTGGCAGTGCCAAGTATTAATGATCATAATCTTCTTTACATAAATTTTAAGAGCTAGAGCTTGGTTACAAAATGAATGTTCATATGAATGTGCTCGACATGTTAACATCAGTAGCTTACATATGCATTTTGAAATATTTGTTTTATGTCAGAAACATACCACCGTCACAGTTGTTTGTGATGGACCAAGGCTACACGTATAGAATGTTTCAAAACACAAGCATACGTGCACCGGTTGGGAAAATTATATAGGTTCATATACAATGTATACAGTGTTGAATGTCACATGTATGATATTTCCATGTATAACTGGTAACATTTATGGCTATATATGGCGTTTTCTATAGATGTAATAAAAACATACAAAAAGAGCTACCTGAAAAAAATGCGCAAATTTAAAGTAATATATATTTCAAATAAAATGTTTTTAAAAAGTTGACATTATGTAAATAATAAGCTCTTTATACTTGCAATTTACTTTCAAATTTCCTTAAAACATGGATACAAGAATGCGAAAATAATCACTACAACCCAGGGCATGACGGAAACGGTCTCAGTATCTGGAAAAAAGACATTGGGTGACTCAAGATAAGGATTTTAAGACTGTTCTTGTAAATTAATGCTTGAAGCATCTTAACACAGTCAGTTTTCGTTTAATGAGAATTAAATTTTAATGCGTCGCGCCACCTCACGTCCAGAGGCACCCAAAAAGTAATATTTTTTGGAGTAAAACGGCTGCCTGAATGCGAGCAGGTGATGGAGATTTTCCCCCTAACAGGTCGAAAGTGTGTTTGAGGATGCCTTTTAGCTGGCACGTGCCAAAATGTTTGCTGAACGCTAAATATCACAAAAATGATGATGAGATTGTGGATTGGCAGCCCTTGTTTGCAGATTTCTTCCCTGTTCAGTGTGGCAATTTAGTGTTTTAATCCAAAAATCGTCCTGGGAGACCTTCAGGGTCAAGGCGAGATTTAAACAGCGCCACCTGCCCATGCTCCGAGCGTCGTTATAGACAAATTGTACTCTGTTATTCAAAGACTAGTTAGTAGACTAGTTAGTTAGCCATCGATGAGTCACATTGAAAATACAGTACATGAGCCGCTTAAAATTGCAATGGTCTACACATACAATATATGGCTAGGCTTTCACCATATATGGCAAGTATCAACCTGTATATAAGGTATTGTGTACTGCCATGCATAAGCCAAATTTGTTTATATACATATATTGCATATAAAACGACTATTGTATATGTCGTGTATGGACAGATATGTGCCCTACACGGCTAGTCATACTGATATACCTGCACATGTAAATAGTATATATATATACATACTTGTATGTATAGTGGTATATGCGAACAATTATATAGCCATACATGGACCATACTTGCACTTATGGCCTCAATGCATGTGCATCCGACCACAATTCCATACAAAAGTTGCACATGGGGCTTTGCAAAATGTGTGTATTTATCCGGTTTGTGCAATTATCTAGTGTGCAATGACCCACATTTACATCCAGTGGCAGCTCGAACCTGCAATTAGTGAAGTGCTGCTCGTCAGCACGCTAAGGTCGGCACTGCAGGAGCGACAGTGCACTCTCTCCCTCGCAGCCTGACGTGCAGCTTTTCATGTGCGCATGCGCACAACTGTGAAGCACACAGTTCCATACAGAGATTGTTATATCTTTTTCATTAACTGGGGGATGGCTAAAGATTTAATTATTTAATTTAAAGAATAAATTAAATTAGAAAGAATTAAAGAAAAAAGGACTCGTTATATTAAATGTTATTGATAATATCAAGTGATAGGGGGTGCTGCAGTTCCACAGTGCCTATATGCGAGCCGCCACTATTCACATCATATACATATGCAATTACATGGATGGTCTTTGCAATTACGCGGTGTGCGATTAAGTGGGTTCGACTGTACAAATATGGTGTTCATTTAAAATAATCCTTACATCGAAGAATGTTTAATGCTTCATTCGAGCCATTTTATCAAAACAATACTAATTATACTTCTACACTTTTCAAGTAATCAAAGGAAGCCTGCAGTGCTTAGAGTACCAATGGCTTTTTATAAGAATGGTTGTTTCACTATGTCATCTTCATCAGAATCAGAATTTTTACTTTCTGTTTTGTTCTGCAGTAGTGTAGTTCGTTTTTTTAACGGCTATATGGATTTTAGTAAAATTTAATGTAAAAATTCTTTCATCTTTCCTGAACATATTTCCATGATAAAAGATATGGTGCCAAAATTGCACGTGCTTAAAACTCGAAATCAAAGATGGAATTTTTTAACTTTTGAGGGCACTTCAGGAGCAGATACTTATTGCCGCCTGTGTGAAATATATAACAGTCCAAATAATATCCAGTCATTCGGCCATGGGTTGATTTAAAAGTTCAGAAATGGACAGAACTGTATCAAATGCTCAGAGAAGTGGACACGCCAGTGTCTGTCAGAAATGCTGACTTTGAAGCTCATATACATAAAGAACATCATTCTGCAAAATCGACGTGTGACTTCGAAAAACCGCTGAAAAAGTTCATCGAAGCACAGAGCCGATCAATAAATTGCTGAATAACAAACTATCGTAACGTTTGTATATGCCAAATGGATTCCGAAGAATTTGTCGTCTGTGCAAAAGAACAATCGTGAATATTAAAAAAATAGCTTAAGTTTACATATACTGTGAGCACCAAAAGTCTTCATCCAAACCATATTTTCAGATGTTTATAGTTACAAAATAAAAACTATATTATGAATCTTAAAAATTATTTTACCATTAATTTATTGAAGTGTTCTTAACATCATGTAAAAGTTTCAGGTCAAAGTATATTCATTTAACTTAATTATAAACAAATTTAGACAAACTCGTCAATTTTTATGAGTCAAAAGTCATCATCCAAGGACATTTGGCTAATATTTTAAAACAAAAAAAGA
>JAQGAE010001189.1:0-25109 GCA_034696685.1 Julus scandinavius
ACCAAAATAGTGCACCCAGGGTATACTATTTGGCACAGAATTCCAAATAGTACACCCTGGGTGCACTATTTGGGGGGGTGTTATATTCGGCACTGTACGGTACAGCTTACGTGAATAATATTATCATATCGCGAGAGTTTCCAGTCTAGAAATAGATCCTGAAATGAAATGTGTAAAACTAAGTTTGCAAAATGCATGAAAAGCAATTCCCAAAATACGTTTTAAAATAAAAATCGCTTAATGGAATGATAAAATATAATGACCAATTCAAATGTTTTCTATATTTACATGTAGAATTTCTTAAAAGATTTTGAAGTATTCTCGTTAAAATGCTATATGAGGTACCAGCGCCATTGAAGGCCCCTGTTGGTTGGCAAACCTTGCATACTCGAATATTGGCAGTACAACATTATGTACGGCACATAAAATGGTGCTAAAGTTGTCAAGGCCTACCGTCTATTCTGCATCATCCCGCGGCACACCGGTTGAAAAATCATGGGGTATTATAGCAGTTTTAATAAGAAAACAGCTCATTCATCTTCTCATAAATTTATCAATTTGCACATTTAATCGTGATATAATGTATTATTTATGAAGTTATGTAATTTCTTCACGTAATAATAACGGTCATTCCCCTTACTAATTTAAGGGCTCAAATAAATAATTCATACGTGCTTGCTAATGGCTGCAATTCATGCACGTGAATGCGCGGAGAAAATTTCCTCGTATGATCCATTGAAAATTATTATAGCACGATGGCAACCCAAATTCAATTTTATTTTATTTTTTACCAAGATAGAGGATTAAATTCAACTCGTTTTCGTTATAAATTCTCATACGACGCTCGCGATTTCCAAAGTTAAGTAAAAGTGAAGTAAGCATTTAACTAAATCTTTCACTTCTAGCGATCTAAATTGCGGCTTAATGCAATAATCAAGTTCGCTGCTAAGGCACTGCCAAGATTAATTTGAAGTTTGTGATGTGAATTCTAATGCTGACAGGATGGGCCATAGAAATTCAATTAAAGAAAAGTTCTGTGTGGATTTACGATTAACTTCAGCAAGTTAGCAACGGCTTATTTCACCAGTCTAGACGAGAAAAGATCAGAGGAACGAGAGTACCCATGAAATCTTTCTTCTAAATTACTGAGGGGTAAAAACATTAAATTTATAGTTGTGCCATTTCTTATATTGCGAATGAACATTGTTTCCTTCTCTTTACATGGTGTCCGTGTTATCCCAGACCCCCACCCCTCTTTTATAGACGTCCTTATTTTTTTGTAAATGTAGGGTGTCCAGAAAATGTGTTGGAACACACAACGGCCCATCCTAAATTTCCAAGCACCCACATCGCTACCAATTCCACGAGATTTTTCAGATTTTTCTGATTAACGGAAATTTTCTGATCTCGAAAGGAAAAATTCCAGCATAAAATTGGTGTTTAACATAAAGTTAGGTATAATTCCGGACTTTCCCGAGGTTTTAAAAATTCAAGTATATTTGGGACTGGGAACACTTTTCTGGTGTCCATTTCCCCTCTCCATGACCATTAAAACTCAATTAAATAGAAAATCCAAAAACTGAAAAATACCATAATTAGTGGAAGTCCATAATGGCTTTTTCCCCTCCCTCCGTTCCACTCCCTCCTGAGCACGTCATTTTTTAATGGCCTTTAAGTTGATACCTATTTCCATGACTTTGTTAAAAAGCATGTCGGAAAAAATTAACTTTCCAGAAATATAGGACTTGGTTTTATTAATTAAAACAAGCCCTTCAAAAACGGCCAGGCCCTCTTAAAACCACGTGACCCTAGTTCAGTACGTACACTGTGTGTAGGATACATCTCTAACGACATGCCCTTTTGCGGATAATTGGAGTGTTTCTGATCTTGGAATTAACCGATCAATCCTGTCTTATCCCACGTTTTATCCTCTTATCTACAGTATTTCTTCGACTACGATAAAAGTGAGTTGGCACGCTATCAACGCCGTCTAGCGGCTCCGATTTCGAAATGGTGGTCATTTAGCGCGGTAAGCGGTGTCATCACGTCCATACCCCCCGTAGCTAGTGTCCAAGCCCTCGGCCCCCTTTTATCGATCAGCCAATCGAGGACTCTGTATACTGCGTACATGGCGCTTTGCCAGTAGGAGGCCATTTCTTCCTGCGTGCGTTTCCCCGCAACTACGTCACATCCCGTCCACGTTACCGTGGCAACGAGTTCGAAGATTGATCCGGGTTCCTCCGCTGCATCCTTCTGGCTTTCGCCAATAGGCGGCTGGGGAAAGCCCCGCAAAGTGCGCACTAAATAGTGCGGCATCCGTGCAAAGGAAACACCTCCAATGGATCGCAGATTATCGCCGATGATCGCTCTCTGATCGCGGGATTAATCGCTGAACGTGGACATCATGGAACTAAGAAAAATCGGCGGAAATCCCCACGATGCTGTAGCAAAATCTGCAGGCAAGAGTGCGTAGGCAACGCTACGTAGCGCTGCGTAGCATAGGGATCTGATTGTCGGTCATGACATTTCTGTTCATTTCTTCGTCGCTATCCCTCGTTTTTATTGGATTTTTGCGACATGTTATACCCGTCTGAAACTGGAATGTACACTCCGGGAGTGGTCAACGAAGGTAAGATCCTGTCGTCGTTGATAATGTATTTTCAATCAAAGAACAAATGGACACAGATGTCCATTTGGTGCTTAGGCAAATCTGATGCACCGCAACGACGGAGATGGCGTAGGCCCCAAACGAGGTGTCCGAAAATGAACTTTTCCAAATATGCCCCAAAACCACGTTGTTTTTGTATAACAGAACTGGTGACAGTTTTCAAACTGTCGCGAAATTCTTGAACACGTTTGAAAATAAACAAATTGTGAAATATCAGAATTTTGAAACCAACATAGCTTTACATTTTTCATATACACGAGTGTAGTTGGTTCATCTATACCCATCCCTAATTCGCAAATCTTGCAAACTAGAGCAAACGGAACATAACGAGTGATTGTCCTCCTTTAGTTTACACCCAGATGGGTCGTGACGTCACTAGTGTCCATTCCAAAATGACATCGGATGGCGTTACAAATAAGTGCCCTCATTTTTTCCATAAACATGATACTACAATATAGTACAGCAAACTAGTATAGAGATATATATTGCTTAGGGGCCATTCAAATAGGACGTCCACAAGAGGAGGTAGGGGGAGAGAGGAGGGGAGGGGGGAAAGTCATTATGGATGTCCACTAATGATGATATTTTTTCAGTTTTTAGATTTTCTGTTTAATTGAGGCGATATTTTCAATCATTGTAAAATACAAATATATATACTAGATTGTTTTTAAGTATTTACTATTTAATTTCACATCACTCATAGAATTCTAAATTGAAAATTTAAATATTTAAGAAATATATGGGGTAATTAAATAATAAATTGGTCATGAAATTTTTTAGAAAAATACTTGTGGGAAACGTTTTTCATACATGAATTATTAATGTAAAAAGTGTTTCATCGCATGGGGAAAATGCCTTAGAACACATGTAATATATAATAACTAAAGTTTTTACGATTTTCCATAGTTTCGTATGTTTACATTGCGTAATTAGGTAATTTAGGTAGAGCACCGTTTTAAATATTAATACGGAATGAGATACAAACCCCAAAATTATGCTGCATTCCCTAGTATACTGTTATAGTCCTAAAGTATAATATTGATTCTTTGCGCAAGTTCTCAAGGACACACTCAAATTTCATTGTATATAGCAATCAACATACCTTTTTCAGCATATTGTTCGTATAGATATATAAAAATACAAGAAAGAAGTGTGAATTCTGAACCATGCGTCACGAAAATAATGAATTATAAAATAGGGTAATGCAATTCAACTTGTAAGTGGGGATACATTCAATTTACTTCTACAGTATAATTACAGTACTTAATTTTACATTAATGCACCGCAGCAAATAATTGTCATATTAATAATTGTTTTCTATCTACGTATTAAAATACATTTTAATGATTAACGAAACATGAATTTTCGTTTTGAGGTAAGCTCTTAAAAATGTTTCATATATTCTTAAACCCTACACTATATATCTAAATTTATTACGCGAGTTATTTTCCATTTCCTTTTATGCATTCTCGTCTTAATTTTGATAAATTATTTAATTCCATACGGAGAGCTGAATATATGGGACAATTTATCACGATTAGCGTATTCTAGGCACGCGTGAGATATAATGCTCAAATGGGATTTATAGCATAGGCTTAGTTTAAATAACAGTATAAATTCTTATTTCGAAAGAGACAATATCTTAGGCGATCAATTTCTTAAGAGTTTGACGTGTAATTCTAGATGTCTAATTATAATCTCAATTATTCAAAAATTCAGTCTCACTTATTAGTCAACATAAAGTTCAACTTGTTAAACTTTTGTCGAAAACTAAAAATGCTTAACCAAAAATAAATATTACTCCGCACATTCTTTGTGCAAATTCTTAAAAAACACTTCAATCTTAATTTAGGTTCACTAGTAGATGCTATACGGGACTCGGCCCGTCTTGACTATGTTTTGGTCATTTGTATTTTGAGTTTATGTTTAATAAAACCGGGTTATGGTTTTTATTATGTTTCGTTGTGTTTTTTTTTTTTCATAGTGTACCTTACCTTCTCGGGTCAATCAACCTTAGGTCATTTGATAATGGAATAAAAGTGACCAACATTTGAGTACAACCAAACCCAGTCAAGCAATATGAAGAGCAAATGTTGGTTACTTTATAAAACCTTGTTTTGGTATATGAGAAACATTTCATGAAATATAGGGAAACAAATTCCTGCAAAAATGTGATTCCCACTGTCAATATAAGAAAGCCAAGGCACCAAATTGATAACAATCAAATCCCCTATTATAGTGATATAAAGGGGGATATATTTGCTTTATAAAATCTCGTACTGTTTATCAGACATTCATTAAAATTCTGTCAAAAGTTCATGAAATACAGAACTAAATTCATTAGAAATATGGTAGCATCTGTTGTATAGGTTGGTACCTCCGGATTCGAAATAAAATAGAATATTTATATATTTGCACTTATACTGAATATGAAAATATTTCAACGCCATGCACTTTAAGTTAAAATTTTGTTTTCCAAGAGTTTCAATACCATTTCCTTTATTAAGTATACATGTAAACACGTAGCATTACTAACATCGGTTCATAATTTTTCCACAAACATGAATAAAATATTCTATTAAAAAAAACAGCATATCCAAAGCTATATTTTTCTTCGCGATTATAGTAGTGTTGTATGGCATAAAATTATACATGCATTACGATATGTACATGTCTAGTCGTATATAAAAATAAACATTTATGAGCACTGGCGTCTATGTAGATGTGGAATGGCTTTTCGCCAGTTCGTATAATTCACTGAGGCGTATAGGAATAAATAAGAATACACACATCCTAGTGCACAGTAGAAATAAGTGCATATTTCTTCTGCTACTAATAATGTCCGTGATATAAAAGGTCAAAAGAATCACGTTTCTCGTTTCTAGAAAAAAAAATCGAGCTTAATTGCCGAACGCAGGATCATCATTCAGTGCAATGGACGGACAAGATAACATTATTGGACTTTCACATGCCTTTATGGCACAACTTTCACATTTAATATGGCGTAGAAATTCCATTATTCCTTAGATGGATACATATAAAAACCAAATGAACCCATCGCGAGAATCAAATAGTCTGTGCCATCGTCCATACGGACATGATGAACCACACATGGGAAACACAAACATGCCATTAACGTAGATTGTAGAATATATGTAAGCTAAATACAGAGTAATCTTCATCTATACACTGTGAGTCATAAATAAGTAGAACCCAATTAAAAATCACAACTTCGTGAAAAATGCTTCGATTTAAATTAAATTTGGAACTTACATAGAACAAATATGGCAAGTTGTAATGATTTTAGAATATATTTCTAAAATCATTACAACTTGCCATTTCAAAGGCCAAGAAATAATTTTGTGACTATGAAAGAATATTCCCTACATTTTATAGGATGATTCCTAGGGGGTAATATTGTGATTATGAGTTTTGATGATTTGATTGTTGATTGAAGTTGGTGTTTGGGAGAAGTTATGTACTCTATGAGTGTCCAATAAATAAATAAATAAATAAATAATAGTGTTCGTATTATTTGTCAAACACATGTGTGCATTTGTTTCAAAACAAATGATAGATTCATATTTCTTTAGCAGAAAATTGCAAATCTCGTAGCTAAAACATTTCGTACAGTCTTAAATACTGAGTCTTGAATCCACTTTAGTTTACGTATGGTATCTTCAAACTAAAAGTTATCCTGCTCTAAAAAGTTATTGTGCTATGATTAAATATATAGGTTTCCTTTCTTTTTACACAGCATATAGTCCTACATCCATAAACACTCGCAGACTAGACAGCTTTTATACGACCATGATCGTCAGTTATTTATAACATGTATACAAAGCTTTTATTAAGTAAAAGGACATTAAATAAATATTGCGGCAGTTCTTGAGGTACTTGAGGGATGGCCTTGGGTCCACGATATAATACCGAAAGCTATAAAATGAATTCATAAGGGTAAAGCAATCCACGTGGAGCATACTTCAAAATATATAACAGGCATTCTTTAGAAAGATCTTCTAAAAATGAATCCATGGCAATTTAAGCCCCAGATTTGTGAAGGAATTTGAATAATTTTTAATTCCATACTTGTAATTGAAATGAACGTTTTTACATGTACAGTTATAGGACCATTTTATTTGCTAATGAAAACATATTTTAGGGTAGACTAGATGCATAAATCTGACAAGTACCTATATACATAACTTTCAACATTTTTATGAACTCAATTTGCTGCCAATTATTGCCAACATGCTTTAATAAATATACACTGAGTCATAAAAACGTAGAACCCAATAAAGAAATCACAACTTCGTGAGAAATGCTTCGATTTAAATGAAATTTGGTACTTACATAGAACAATAGTGTAGGAACAAAAAACGTATTCCGGACATGCGACAAATCTCGGATTTTTTAATCTGGAAACGCTACAGTTCATCGAACACAACCACTGGCCACTAAACAGGCTGGACTCGAATCCAGTGATCTACAAAATTTGGGGCGTTCTCCAGGAATAGGTTTACAAATCGAAGATTAATAATATCGAATACTCGAAACTACGAATTAGGAAAACTTGGATTGAACTCTGAACAACCTGTATAATCGATTCGTCAATCAAAGAATGGCGCGTCAGACACCGGGCTTGTGTAAAGGCCACACGAGAACATTTTAAGCAAATTTTGATACTTCATTTTTGTCCCTACACTATTGTTCTAAGCAAGTGCCAAATTTCATTTAAATCGAAGCATTTTTCACGAAGTTGTGAATTTTTTATTGGGTTCTACTTTTTAATGACTCACAGTGTAGATGTAATGGATTTGAAATAGTGTACATTGAGGTGTACCTCTCAGATTCAATCTACTTTATGCTAACAGATGGTGTTTGTTAGAACACATAAGAAATTACTGGTGTTCATCAATCTTTCTCAAAGTTAATCGATGACGTATATAGGCAAAGTGTCACGCCATGCACGTACATAATTGTACAAAAATGACCGTCAACCAACGTAACATCGATAATATCATTAAGTGTCTATGCTAAAAATAATCCGCGTGACGTATACAACCTCGTAATTTAATTTCGTCACCGCAGGTATAATGGGGATCTGAAATTCGCTGCACTAATTATTGGATTATACCCAATATTGTGTTTTCATTTGGGATATACGGTAAACATTGTAAATATTACATCGTAAACTTTATTATGAGTAAAGTACATGGACATTTACAGGAAATCCCTCAAACGTGGGCACCTCCTAAAAATGGACAGCCTGTTTTGTTCATATCCATATTTTCCTTTGCACATAAACCAATAATTCAGCACATTTTCACATATAATTAGTCAGAATGATCGTCTTGAATAGTTTTTTCATCGAGAAACACATGCGAATGCGCTAATCAAAGGTGTGTGACAAATTGTTGCATGAAGGAAGTCATGCCATGGGTCAACTGACCGTTATCAAAGCTGTCAATTAAGTAACGCTTAATGGCACAAGCGTTAATTGGCATTAGTATCGTTTGAGCAGAATTCGCTTTGTTTTCTCGTAAACAGTGGATGCCAAAAGGCCCAACGGTGTCATTGGCAGTTTAGGTCCAATTTTAATCAAATAAAAAGGGTACTTTATATCAAATTGGAGCGCCATCAGTAGCTAACGTGTGCGGAGAGAATAGTGATGCCGTACTTTTCCACTAATATTGATCTGCTAAGTTTAATCCACGTTTGTGTAAAGCTGCTTGCCAAATAATAGTTCAACTAACATGAAAAGTATTTTGAAATCAATCATGTGAGTACTAGATTAATAGAAGAACAAATTTACCTTATAATTATTTTATTACATATTTACTTATTAGGTAATAAACGTAAAGATCTAATAAAGTTTATAAACATTAGCTGTGTTTATATGCAAATCTTATAATGTTTTAGAACATAGAAAGGCCCATCCCCGAAATCTTCTGACCTCAAAGGGAAATTCCAGCATAAAATTAGCGTTTAACACAAAGTTAGGTATAATTCCCGACTTTCCCGAAATTTTAAAAATGCATGGATGTCCATAATGGCTATCCCCCTGTCCACATGCCAGCAGACCCTATACACCCTATTGAGAACGTCCTTTTTTAATCGCCACTTATTCGTAATATATCACACAAATTCTCACCTTGTTTTTCAGGTTGAATTATTTTGTTAATATACACTGTGTAAATAATTCAAAGACTTGCACGTGAATCCTCGACGTTATTACACGAAATTAAATTTGCATCTCATCAGATTCTCACACAATTTTGGTCTCTTTTCATTCTGAGTAAACACATTATAGTGTTTGAGGAATTGCATATAAGAATTAATGGTGCCATAAGGTATACCCAAGGCAGCCATTTGCTATATCGTGGTTCAGGCGTCTAGGCCCAGTTGGCTCCAAAACAGCATTTAAGAGGCCAATACTCTCGACCCCTCTCGCGAATAGGAGGCTCATTATATGCCAGAAATGAGCGGAATAATAGTATGCTAATGACTAGAGACACTTTTCGGCTTAAGGCCAGATTTCACAGGTTTACATGGATTCATTTTTGAGTCGTTAACTTATAACCTATTACATGATACGCGTAACTCGTTTTTAGAGCTCTGAAATCATTACAAAACTGCGCCAACTTACCTTCATCTGACGTAAGACCCTTATTACATTTTTAGGCAAAAAAAAAAATATGAAACTGGAAACTCATCTCGCCTTCGTTCGTAGTAAAAGTGTAGGAAGAGCTGTTATGTGATGTAGGCATACTTATGTAAATACATGTCCCTACTTTTTATCTCGAAAAAGGGATTTATGTATGATGCTTGACATGGTGACAGTTTTGACATTATAACGTCATCTTAAAGTTTGACATGCAAAATCCAAATAAGATCAAGATTGATTGTGAATTTCTTATGTATTTTTTCTATTGAAAAGGGAAGTGCGAGTACTCAGTGTAAACACTCAATATACCTTTATTTTTCTTCAGAAGAAAATCCATGTACCTGCACAGTCATCCGTGATCTTGTATTGATTTCGCTCGTCAAAATTTAAGCATCATATTAACGATAAAAATATTTCACACAAAAATTGTAAGATTTTAAAGACGAAAGGTGAAAAAGCCAAAAATTTGTTAACAGAAATTATTTGTTGCAAATATTTATTTATTTAAACATTCCTTAATTATATACTGTGAGTCATAAAACAGTAGAACCCAACTACGTTAAAAATGCTTCGATTTAAATGAAATTTGGCACTTAAATAGAACAATAGTATAAGAACAAAAATGAATTGTAAAATGTGCTCAAAATGTTCTCCGGCGGCCTTTACACAAGCCAGGAATATAACGCGCCATTCTTTGATTGACGAATCGATTATACGCTGGTCGAGTTTAATCTATGTAGTTTCGAGTCTTCGATATTATTAATCTTCGATTTGTAAACCTTTTCCTGGAAAACTTCCCAAATTTTGCAGTCCACTGGATTCGAGTCCGGACTGTTTTGTGGCCAGTGGTTGTGTTCGATAAACTGTGGCGTTTCCCATCGCAGCAGTTCAACTGTTTCTCAAGCACCGTCTTGTTGAAAAATCAAAAAATCCGAGATTCGTCGCATGTCCTGAAGATGTTTTTTTGTTCCTACACTATTGTTCTATGTAAGTGTCAAATTTTATTCAAATCGAAGCATTTTTCACGAAGTTGTAATTTTTTTTTATTTGGTTCTACTTTATTATGACTCACAGTGTAGTAGCCTACATAACATAGACACAAACTTCGTAGAAAGATACATACCTAACTTCGTTTCTGAAATATATTTATTTATATCATGAAAAACAGAACAGAAAATATCCATGCACTCTTATAATTACTTTTGGGTAAATTTATATTTATGAATAATTTATACCAAGAGTATAGTTTACGAAATTTTACCGTTGCAGTTATAGAGTTAATTACCCTCTTAAAACTAAGTTTCAGAGGTTTTCAGAGTTTTTTTATGAATTGCAAATTTCACGAATTTAGGCAACTGCGCTCGTATTCTGATTTTTATAGGAAGATTAGAAAGGTCGAACAATTAAATTATACAACACCATATGCTCTTATAGCCACTTAAAATCTGAACGATGGCTTTAATCAATTACATTCTTAATAGCTAATTAAAACCGTTTTCAGAGGGTTCAGCATGGTCACTCGTAATCTTAAATGTATATAAAGTGGCACAAAATCTCGGGGCAATCAGTCATGGGCATTTTCAATTTTCAATGCGTCATTGTGTTCGTGGCAAAGGGCAAAGAAAAAAACGTGCCCTTTACATGAATTTCGCTAACCTTGCGCTAGCCATTTAGCCTCTCTATTCGCTGGTAGGGGCATCTTCCGCCTTAGATCAATCTTTATTTAGACATGAGACCATTAAGCCCACGTGAAATAAAAAAAAGAAAGTGTATCGGACACTGATGGCTATTTGGAGGATATTATACGATGATGGACCCAATTTATCTAAACTGGAGGAATGTGGTTCAAACGACTGAACATGATGGATGGAGAAGTCATTTACACATCGAGTACACGCTCAACCACTTAGCGTTTATTTTAGCTACTAAATTTAATGCTGGATAAATAATTCATGCAAACTCGTAAAGTTAGATTAGGGAAAGACTGTGGTTCGATTGGAGCATCAAAGACGAAAATAAAGGAGGCGGAGGAACTCTTAAAAAACAACGCGAGGGTGGAATGATCATCTAGAGTAATCCTTCAGCCAATTAACACCGGTTTTAGGAGTTCATTGTGGCGGGTAAACACATAAAAAAACTGTTTTCGTCGAAAACATATTGTTCAAAATTATCTTATAAAGTTTTATCTGTGATGGCCAAATATCGTGTTTACGTCAATTTGGACACGTTAACAAACTTAAGGGCCATTCAAAAAAGACGTCGGCGAAATTCCGTCAAAGATTGACCCCACTTCCCCCTATCCACATGGTGTCCATTTTAGCCCAGACCCACATCCCCCACCTTCATGGACGTCCTTAATTTTTTTAATAGTAGGGTGTCCAGAAAATTTATTGGAAAATACAAAGGTCCATCCTATTAATTTTCATGCATCCGTCTCACTACCATTTCCATGACATTTTTCCAGATTTTTTTTATTAACTCAAATTTCCTGACTTCGAAAGGAAAGTCCAGCATAAAATAGGTGATTAACACAAAGTTAGGAATAAATCCAGACTTTATCGAGGTTTTAAAAATTCAACTACATTTGGGACTAGGGACATATATTTCTTCCGGTGTCTATTTCCCCTTTCACTAACCTTTAAAACCTAATTAAACAGAAAATACAAAAACTGAAAAATAGCATCATTAGCAGGCGTCCATAATACCTTTCTTCTCATCCTGTCCACATACCAGCATACCCCTCCCCCTCCGCCTCCCCAACACCCTCTTGAGGACGTCCATTTTGAACGGCTCCTTAACCAAAATGAAATTAGTACATCAAAAATACATAGTTATTAAACAAATATTTTAAGTTACTAAGTATTCCAGATTTTACATGTAGATATTAGTTTAGGTATATAAACATACATCTTTTGAACCGAATGTGAATCTACAATGTTGGTAAAAGCCAGTTTGCAGCAAGAAATACTGTTGAAGGACCTACTTTTATAGGAAATTTGGTACTGTGATCATTCATCCAAAAATAGTGACGAGCTTGATTGTTTTTTTAACTCGTATTTTAATTGGATTATCTTCATTATTCTACATTATGAAAATCAAAAAAGAGGGCAACCACCTCATTAAGCGAGCGTGTTAGCAGTGATTGCCCATTTTTAGGGGCCATTAAATTTCCATTTCTCCGACAAAGTTTTGTAAAGAAAGTAAGGCGTGTAGTGTAAAAACAGGCTTTTTATACTAAGCTTACGATATATATTTACATTTTATGCTTTTTTTTTATTGTCCTTCGTTGCCTTATCGAATGTTACTGGAAGACAGTGAAAGAGGCAGTTTCCATAGATAAAAAAAAGGTTTTTTAAAAGGGAAATCGCGCTTTTATACCATACATAAAGACGTTGCGTGTACACGAGTTATTTAGCCTATCGTTAGCATTTTGCATACATGTAAGTGATGCTTTGAACACAAAATGTCTAAATCCACGTACTCAGTTTGTCTAAAAACATGTATTCTGGCGGTTTTCTGGAAGTGAGGATATTATCCATATGTGCAAGAAATCTAATAACCTTCAATATTTATGTATTTTTAGTAACTATTCCCACGCTGGTCGGAATATGCCTAGGAGGAACCGTATTTTTGGTGACAATCGCTGCAATCACTTGCGTGTGCTACCGTAAACGCGCTTTCTACAGCCAAAACACGTTAGCCACGGCCATCAGGAGAGGAGTGGACAACAACAATGGAGCCCTGAAGAGACCCACCCACGTCAAGAGTCCGGCGGGTTCGGCCCCTGGACCCACGCTCAAGAAGAGTCCGAGTCCGACGGGGGCAAAGTCACCGCCAGGACATAAAGGACCTCAAGCGGAGGACGGAAACAACGGAAGCGGAGGAGGAGGTGGAGGGGCACCCGGAATTGTAAACAGCGGAGGAGGAGGAGGAGTCAACACGTGCGCCTTGACCGTGAAGACATTCGATGGAAAGAGGGCGCTGTTGCAGTGCCAGAGTGAAAGTAAGTTTCTTAGTTGTGCTGCATCAGGGAATTACCTAAATAAAAAATTGATATTGAGTTTCAAGTGATGATATTGACGCACAATGTACTAAAATGTTAGGCAAGTTCTGTTGAGAGCATCCACTGAAAAGCTCTTTATTTTTTATTTTGTAAATAGCTTTTCTGGTGATCAGGAACATTCCCTTTTATTTGGAGGAAATATTCTAATTATAAGAAATATGCCCTGAGCACAATTACTGTTCAAAATGCTAACTTTGCAAAGCGTTATTGCGTACGTGACTCAAACAAGAAATCTTAATCTGCACAATTGAGCATTTTTTTAGATCATCTCCACAGTAAAATCAACTTTGGTGCTGAGATGGTATTTCCTTATATCTGATAAAATGGCCCAAGGACCAATTACAATTTCCTGATATCCGCTACCCTAGTAGCTACATCTAAAAATACTGTACGGTCCCAGAACCTCTTGACAACGATCCCAGAAACATTTGAGGGGGTTCACGAGTAGTACAGAGAGTCCATAAGATCAAAACTATTTTTATAAAAAATAATGTTTTCACCATGTTTTACAATTTTGCATACCATGTTCAAACATGTGAACGTTTGTTTCAGATATCTGCGAGGTAAGTGCCAGATTCCACACCGAAAATGAAAAAGAGAAGGAGGGGTGTTCTACCCCCACCAAAGAAACAGAAAGAGAGAACAACGACAAGAATGCCGAGGACGAAAAATTGAGCAAGCTGGGCAAGCTTCACTTCCGGTTGCGCTACAATGTCGAAAAGAACGCATTAATGGTGACCATTGTGAAGTGCACCGATCTTCCGGCCAAAGACCCCAACATCGGCAGCAGCGACCCCTACGTCAAACTGCAGCTTTTGCCAGAAAAGCAGCACAAAGTGAAAACCAGAGTTTTGCGAAAAACGTTGCACCCGATCTACGACGAAGATTTCACCTTTTACGGAATCAACTTCAATCAGTTGCACGGCATCGCCCTACATTTCGTGGTGCTCAGTTTCGACAGGTATTCTAGGGATGATGTCATAGGGGAAGTTGTCTGTCCACTCTCAACGGTGGATTTCGCCAATTCAGAGAGGCAGGTGGCGCTCTGCAAGGAAATATCGCCCAGAAATCTCAAGGTAAATATTTTCTAATCACACTGTTTAATAATTAGTAGAATTTTTTAAACACGCATGTACAAAGAGTCAATTCCTATAATGGATTTTCAATAAATTTGTTTCTTTAATAAAATATTTAAATAATAGCACACAGAACGAATTCTGTTTTAGAGAAGTTAGCTTTATGAAAATAAACCATGGATGTATATAAAATTATCGTTGAAAAAAAAATGCAATTCTTTCGGTTTATCATTTCTACATTTCGATCAATGAGCACGAATACAGTTTAAATTAATGGTTACTCTATTTTGTCTATATTTTTCCTTTTTCTAGAAGTTGTAAATTTATGTTTATGTCCTATGTTAAATTTGCACATTGCAATTGAGAGCGTTTTGGAGATAAGCAGCTGTTTGCTTTCTATCCTTTGAGTAGTTCCAGTTTCAAGGGCTATTCAAGCGAGAAAATTACAGCACAAATGTGACAACATGTTCTTTCATTTTTTCTAAAATTTTCGTTGCATTTTTTTTTTTCATGTACAGAAAGTTGTACACGGAAAAACAGTATTAGATTTGCATAATATGCAAAAACGTTGGCAAAATGCCGAGCGTTTTCAATTTCGTTCTCATGTTTAGGCTTTGTGTCGGTTAATACTGTAAAATGGGCCGTATTTGCATGAAACATAAATTAGTTTTTTTAATTAAAAACAGCAGACATACGGTAGAAAGATTATATACATAATATGCTGACTTTAGAAAATATCTCGGGGTCCAAAAAAGTAATTTGATTTTCTGTGGATTATATTTTTAGCAACTCTTAACAATATTATCTCATTTCACGAGATTCTGAGATGAGACCAACCTTAGATTCATTCAACGCAAATTTCGAGAATGTGCGGAAAATGAAGGGAAAACTTTCTACGCAACTCTGGTTCGCCCTATGTTGGAATATTGCGCTCATATTTGGATCCCTAACAAGATGGTTCATATTTAGGATATAGAGATGGTCCAGCGTAGGGCAGCCTGATTGTTAAGGGCAGTTACCAGCATTCCGCGAGTGTGACGGAAATGCTCCACTCTTTAAATTTGGACACGTTGAGGTCCAGACGCGAAAAGTTATCTATGGGGTTATTCAAACGGTTTAATATTTCTCGTAATTCCAAAAAATTAACGCCTAACGGCCACTCTAGGAGTAGACAATCACTCAAATCCTTTGACCGAGCTTCGTGCCCCAATACGGATGCTTTCTATTGGTCCTTCTTTTTGAACGCGATTAGACAATGGAATAGCCTTCTTCAAGAAAGTCCAGATTTAGTAAAAATTCAATTTAAGATGACGTCTAAGTCGCTACTGACGTAAAGGCATTCACTTGAAATGATTGGGCACGACCCTCCTACCATATGGCATTTATTTGTTGACTGTAGGGTACTGAGTTGAACTGATACCCATATTCAACAAAATAATCATATCTAACTTCTTTGAATTTCTTGCACTATTATCTTATACATGAACTTTTTTCGGTTGAACAAAAAAAGTAGAATACAGTAGATGTCCTTAGATCTCGGGAAATAGCCAATAGTGTATTTCTGGCTTACAGCATAAGACGATGAAAAGCAACTATGCTGGATATGATGTAGCAAATAACCCAAATCCCAGAACGAAAAGCACACAGAGGCATTGCTTTCCAAATGGATGACTACATTAACAGCAAGTTGATATTCTATGGGTTTCCTTTTCCAACTCTTTTTTGAATCGAACATAATAAAAGTTGGGCTCGAGATTGGTTCAACAAACCCAAACAAACAATTTCATCGATCGAATTGAGGTCTCGCAGCTCGCAATAACATATACTGAGCCAAAAGATCTGCATTAAGGGCATACTGATCGGAAAACTGCAACAAACTATGGTAGTTAGGGATTCGAGAAACGTTTCCAACAGGATTTATCGGATTTTCTTTACCAAGTCGAGGAAATGGATGAATTATACTGCATAGGTTAGATCACTATTTAGGATTTATAATCAACAACAAAATAGATTAGTCACAGAAGCGAAACCAAGCACAAATGATCCAAGCAATGATCGGTCCTAACAGAAATCCGATTTATTTAAGTATCCGAAAAATTCAGTCCGATCCTGATTAATTCACCAGTTTTTTTACATGCACACTGTATGGTCACGCAATTAATTTTAGCCGATTAAAAATCGGTAGAATCGTGCAAGGTTACGGTGAGAGCACGTGCAAACTTTAATCGATTTCGTTTTTTAATCGGATAAAATTAATTGCGTGACACCACTTCAATTAGCCAGAGTCACGAAATGGATTTTTGTCCTAGTTGGGTAAAACAGGTAAAAATATGCGCATTTGCATAAATTCATCTCTGTTTTCAATCGGACGAAATCCATTCCGTGACTTGGGCTAATAAAAAATCACTAATAAAATACATCATTTCTATCCAAAATGAATATAACTAAACTACCTGTAGTTTATCACGCTATTTTTCACATTATATGCTGGAATTAGTAAATAATAAAGCACCGTAACTCATTGCGCCATCTGTTACATTTATTTGCAAGCTATAGTGTGAGGTGTTTCAGAGTGCCGTTGGGTGGTGTCAGGTATCGCTTAAATTAAACCAAATCCAAGTCTGATAATATTTGAAATATTTCGATGAAAATACACTTGCACAGGCATGTTTGATGAGGGTAGAAATTGAACGTTCATCCTACAGTACAACTTGTTGTTTTTCATCCATGTGAATGATAGAAGCTAGAATATCGATGTTCATTTTGTGTTTTTCTGCCCCAGATCCGTTCCCAAGGCCGTGGGGAATTATTGGTTTCGTTATGTTACCAACCAGCTGCTAATCGGTTCACGGTGGTCGTTCTCAAGGCCAGGAATCTGCCCAAAATGGACATCACAGGATTATCAGGCAAGCTTACAAGCGCCGCATCTTATTTATAATTCAGCATCGTTTCTTATTACTTCAGCCTAGCTTTTCGAAACCGACTTCTGATCCTCGAATCGATAATCGATTCACGTGTATACGACAATTAATACCTAAAAGCGATTACACCCACATGATTTCTGATGGTTACTTAGTACGTATATAAAGGCAGATGCAATTCAAGGCTAGATTATCGCGAAAAAAACACCCACATTCAGTTTGCAAACTTATCCACGGGGCATCTGACTTATCACGTGACATTCAAAATGAAAATCTAATTCCCCTGGGTATGACAACTTCCCTAGGAAACTTCGATGAAATCTGTTTTCTATAAATCAAATACTAAACATCTTTTGGCGGAATAGGTTCGAAAGAAATGTTTACAGTTGCAGAAAACCTGTCTAAAATTGATTTAGTTTATCTATCTGGGCAAAAAAGTTGCCTTTGTGATATTTTAAATTGCAAAAAACATCTGATATCTGGCAATTTTTTTTATAAAATAAGACATTAATATTGTTGTTGTTTTCTGTTATATCATCTAATCTACTCGATGATATACAACCTGATGTCAGATTTTATCATTTGCTCCAAATAATACGTTGCAGCACAATTTAATTATAATCATTCATATGATGATAATTCATTTAATAAAATCGCATACATATTTATTTTTAAATATTTAAATATCAATACTTGGCTGCAAAGATGGGCAATTCCATACTTGGAAATCTTAATTTTAATCATAAATAATACAAGTACATTCAGTTGTAAAACTTCCATTTTTATTAAAATTAAACTTAATATCTAAATGAGTGCATTTTTATGCTAGAGTTCTAAAACAAGTACTTTTAAATAGGGTTCCATCGTGAAAACTGCCAAATTTAAGGGATGATTTAAAATGTTAAAAATGTCCCAGTAGATCAATTTATCTGCCTTTATAAAAATAAGTAGGTCAGCTTTTCAAGTTTTGTAATTCCATGATTTTTTAAACTCAACAGTGCATACAAGAATATTAGATGAATATCGACAGATATAACCGAAAAAATAAAGGTTCTTGGGAGTTTTTGGCAATGTTAAAGAGTAGAAGGGGGTTCCTCGGACAAAACAAGATGTGTATAATTGTCACTTGAGGACAACATATAATAATACATCGTTTATTTATAATTTCAGATCCCTACGTGAAGATATATATGCTGTACAACAATCAGCGTATTGCCAAGAAGAAGACCCACGTTAAAAAGCGAACTCTGAATCCAGTGTTTAACGAGTCCTTCGTTTTCGACGTGCCCTGCAACGAGGGTCTTGAAAACATCAGTCTGGAGTTCCTAGTGCTGGACTGGGATAGGGTCACCAAGAACGAAGTGATCGGACGGCTGGAGGTTGGGGCCAGGAAGACCCACGGCACGGCCCTTCACCACTGGCACGAGGTGTGCAACTCACCCAGGCGACAGATCGCCGAATGGCACAAGCTGAGGGAATAAGTAAAAACGACCTCAACTGACCCATAAGTCAGCTGGAATTCAGAAGTATTGACACCCCCCCTAAAACGGGTTATTGGCAAAAACAAAACAAAAAAACCATTTCTCAGTAATGTTTTAATTAAAGCTATCTCGATTCAGCCGAATAATTTCACCCCAAATTACTGTGGGACTACTCAACGTGGTCTTTTGACCATTAGGCCAACTTGCCAGCAAACAATTTCTTGCCATTTAACATTTCATTTGTTTAGGTACGCGTTCGTTTGAAGGAACAACCGCTTCTTATGTAAATTTCTGAATTTTCAAAGTGACATTCCGAGCTGTATTTCAGTATTAATGGCAAGGTTTCATCGAGCTTCCACTCACATCATGTGGCAGCACTGAAGCTGTACGTATCCAAACATTAAGCCCTTTTCTAAATGACCAATCCAGTCGTTGGAATAATGTATAGCGTACATGTATTTGAAAATGTATACTGCACCAAATTTAAAAGATGACCCAAAATGGGCATTTGGATCATTATGTTGACGTGCTGCTTTATCGGTGATGAAGCATTCTAAATTTAACATATTTGGGGGTTATGACATTCATTTATGTTAAAAGGATGACTGGATCCCAGAACTTGTTGATCTGAATATGTTGCTATTTGCATGCCAAATTTCTGAAACAATAGATCGGCCATCAAATCAACCTACTCATAATAAACTGAAATAATTGTGCTATCATTGGCATTACAATAAAACCTCTCACCTGGCCAACATTTTCTTGAATTTCCATTGTAATGGCATGAAAACAGGTTATTCGAAGAAAGAAACTTCCTGTGTTATAGCGGATATGATATTGTAAAGCCAAAAAACGATCACATTATCAAAGTTTTACTTAAAATGTTCATTTGGTGTGGTAAACAAGATGCATACTTTTGCAAATTGCAAGATTGATCAGTGAACTGGATACCACGTTTTAGTTTTCACCAGCTAAAACTTAAATTAACGGATTCTAATATTTTAACAGTAGCAAGAACACTGCATCATTAGAGAAATATCTTTGAATCCTTCAAGTTTAGGTCTGGTTTTGAAAATCTGGCTTTTCTCTGTTTTTAATCATACTCCTACTCGATAGCTATCGAGAAGTGTAATGAAATTACAGAGTGGGAATGATTTACTTAAATATAGTCACCAAGATTTCCATTTTTGTTGTCCATTCTTAGTATAAAACATGAAAAACGTGCTATAATTTCCATATGGCACGATATTTCAAAAGTATGTTGTAAAAACATTTTCTTGCTTAGATGTATTTCCTTGTTTTAATTTAAAATTAACAATTTTTTTGAAATAATTATTTCAGTTTTGCTTAATGGCGTGTTAATTCCACGTTATCTTGTTCTATGTTCATTAAGTCAGATGAATCCAATTCAGGGTAAGAATAAGTACCAAAACTCTTCATTTGAATGTTTTAATACAATATATTCGAAGCCTGTACTATAGTAGTTGTAAAATGCTGTTCTTATATTAGTGAAAATCAAAAGATGAATTAATATGAGAATTCCTAATACATGGATGTATATGTGGAAGGAATAAAATAACAAGCTACTTAAGTAAACGTGCAAATTATTTCCTACTTCAAACATTATCGAAGTTGGTTTTGTAATGAAGGTTATATTCTGTCGACAGTGCTTCATTTCATATTGCATTATAAAAAACATGCAATTATTTGCCAAGTCTGCACAACATGGCGTAGTCCGATATGGTGTATATACCAAATTTCCATATAAAAAAGTTCAACGATGATGTTTATAAACAAATACGAAAAATATGTTCATAAATCTCGTTCGGGACGATGATTTAATAAAAAGATTACTCACATTTTCGATTAGCCCAGGATTCAGATGAAGTACGGGGCTGATACCATCTATGATCCAGCGATGAAAGGCGTCAGTGTGTGATTACGACTTTTATGGAATCTTGAACGCTGCACTATTTCAAAGTCTCTTCATTTTGGATTCACCAAATGCACCATTTCAAAGTCAATACGTAACTCAATTTTAAGTACTCACTGTTTAACACTATAGAAAAAACAACCGATGAAACTTTTGGTAGATCTGCCATTCTTTCTCTTCTTCGCAGTTTGCGCCAAAACATTTCACGACGACGACATCAGCGCCACTAGTGTTAATTCAGCGAAACATGTTGGTTTCTTGTTCGTGGCGACTCCTAACGGCAAGCGTACTTCTCACAATAAATGAAAAATCCAGATTCAAAGGCGCTTTATATAAATAACATGTTACGTAATAATCGATAATGGGTCGTTCATTAAATACCATACTAAGGTTCAATTTCAGGCCTTAACTTTAACTTCTTATGTAAGTTATAAATTATATCAATTGTTGGCTCGAAATATAAAAAAACTGATTTGTGAACGATGAAACGTTCTTAACACAATTGAAATGGCCCCAATTGTTACATTTGTGGGGCATGGCCATCAAAGCAATTTGTGTTAACATGAAATAATCAATCACACATTTATAAAAAATAAAAAACTTAAATTGAGTTTGTAATTGAACGAAATTTAAGAGATTGGACAAATTGATTTTGAAATTCCACGACTATTCGGAGTGCATTTACTTATTTTCAGAGTGCAATGCAAAGTCCCGATAAAAAGAGTCGCTCACCATCACGCACAAGTGGTCATTTGAGGTCCTGAGACATTAGAAAAGGGATTTTGGACGTCTATTTATGGAGACCGAAATTGACAATTAAGATGCAAAAGCCGTAAGTATGCTATATTACCTATACTATAATAAGATCCCTTACTTAAACATTACATTATATAGTAGAACCTGTCTAAATGCATACGCTTGGGACCGTTGAAAAATATGCTTCTAGACAGGTTCATTTATATACAAAGGTCTCAAGTCGGGACCGAAACATTTTATGCTTTTAGAGAGGTTATTCATTTGCACAGTATGCATTTAGACAGGTTCAGTGAAGCCTGACGTGTCACATTGAACACCTACACATGATGGATCCCTTTCTAAAATGAATATTAACCATAAATGTTCATTGTGGACAGGTTTCACTGTAATGTAGGGTTATATTTATAGGCTCACCATAAAGTCTTACCCAGAAGTCGATTAAGAAATGGCATGAAGAGTTACGGAAAAACCTTAAGAGTAAATCTACATAAAAGTCTGTTAGTACAAGATTTTGTAGACAATGTTTGCATGAGATAAGCAAACTATTATTACAACGAAAAATGCGTTTATTTCTCTATTGTCTTATACATGCTCATTTTTGTTTAATAAATGTTAATTGAATATACATAGTACATTTATCCTCACTATAATATTTTACTATATTCACTATATTGGTAAAAAAACATTGGCCGTTATATGTTTATATAGAAGAAAACGTCATCGTGGGGTAATCTATACAAATTACAACAAAAACCGAATAACTGAATAACGATCGTTTACTGATATGACACCATTACAGATTTGGTGTTGAGGATGAAAATATCCTACGCTAAAATTCTATATGTTAAAGTGAAATTATATAACCCATTGAGTGGCATAACAACAATTTGAGGCCCTAAATGCAAAATTTATTTCGTTGACGCGGCTGTTGAAATAACATCCTTTACCGGAAATAAAAACGTAAAAAATAAATAAATAAAAAATAAACGAACCTGGGAATTTATGGGCACTCAGGGAGGGCCCCTCAAGACTAAGGCCCATAAACATTGCTTGTTTTTGCTACCCGATATAGCAGTATATATAGATGTAGCAGATATATAGCTGTATTTGCCTTTATATGATTTATTCCAACATGTGGTCGTGGCACATCAATAGAAAAATTTCATTTTCAGTTATAAGTTTTGACTTTATACCAACAATGTTGTAATGATGTAAAACATGGAAATATAATTCAACCGCCAATTAATGCGCTACTGTATAACTTAGACGTGGATTTATAGGATTATATTTGTAATCCAATTAGGTCAAAACTTATTCGGATTTTGCGTTAATGTGAGTAAACCTTAAAATAAAAAAGGAATCGAAAATTTGCGAACACGCAACTTGTTTTGAGAATCGCATTTTGCATTAGCTTGAGTGAACCTAAAAAGAAATCTCAAATTTGCAATCACGCAACTTGTTTTGAGATTAACAATTTGCGGTATAATTTTAGTATCCTGGCCCGCTTAAGATTATTAAGTTAGGTCCTTAGGTCCTAAGGACCTTTTTTTAGGACCTAAGGACTTTAGGTTAGATTAGGATCTAAGGGCCTACGGCTAGGTTAGGACCTAAACACCTTAGTTTAGGTTAGGACCTAAGGACCTTAGGTTAGGTTAGGTCCTAGCCTAATCTTAAGCGGGCTAGGATGTCAAAATTGCATTAGCCTGTGTAAACCTATAACAAAGTGATTGACAAATTTGTGATCACGCAACTTCTTTTGAGAATCGCATTTTGCATTAGCTCGAGTAAACCTATAAAAAAAGAGAATCGCAAATTTGCAATCACGCAATTTGCGTTGAGAATAGCATTTTGCGGTATAATTCTAGTATCCTGGCCCGCTTAAGATAGGTTGGGTCTTTAGGTCCTAAGGACCCTTTTTTAGGACCTAGGGACCTTAGGTTAGGACCAAGGGACGATAGGTTAGGACCTAACCTAATCTAAAGCGGGACAGCCGGCCAGAATACCAAAATTATACCCATTTTGCATTAGCTTGTGTAAATCTATAAAACAGTGAATCGCAAATTTGCGATTACGCAACTTGTTTTGCGAATCCCCTAATAACAGTACAAGTCCATGTTCAGTGTCTGTATTCCGACCACCAAACCCATGCTAAGTCAATGGTCAATGTTAAGTCTATGCAAGCGAAAAACTCAAAAGTTGCAAAAACGAGTCGAAAATCCTTCTCTGGCTGAAAAAGCGCACAAGCCGAGAATCCGAGCACGGAGTTTCGGAAGTTTTATGGCCGACACGAAGCCCGCTTCACCCGGCATGATCCACGAGCCAAAACTCCGGGATTAGCCTCGCACAACGAAAGTTACACGAATTCGAAAATCGAGTTCAAGTAAGCAAAGGGGTTTCGAGATTCCGATTTAAACGAAAAAAACATCGAAAAAACGACTAAATAACACAAGATTAGGATTTTTGGAGCTAAATAGGGAATATATTTCCCAACCCGGAATATGAGAAAAACACGGTTTCGCACCTTTTGTTTACGGTGTACAACCGTTCCATAGCACCCAAGAAATTACATCCTAAATCCGGTACTGAAAGATGCACAGAACCTTCCGAAATCGATGACACTATTATTTACCCTCGGGAACTTGCTAAAAAGTGTAAAAATGAATTTTTTCACTCTTACCTTTTGTCGAACATCCCCACGCCATCTTCTCTTCTTCTTAACTAACGGTAGTTTTTTTAGCGCTGCCGAGCGCTCAATGCATTTCTATACATAACGGCCTCCGAAATACATTGAGCGCTCGGGAGCGCTAAAAAAACTACCGTTAAAGAAGAAGAGAAGATGGCGCGCGGATGTTCGACAAAAGGTAAGAGTGAAAACATTCATTTTTACAGTTTTTAACAAAATGACAAGTGCTGTCATCGATTTCGGAAGGTTTTCTGCATCCTTCACTTCCGGATTTAGGATGTAATGACGAGGGAAAAGTGGGATAGGAGTCAAATTTCATGGGGGCTATGGAAGCGTTGTACACCGTAAAACAACAGGTGCGAAGCCATTTTTCTCATATTCCGGGTTGGTAAATATATATTCCCTATTTAGTTCCAAAAACCTTCTATCTTATGTTATTTAGTGGTTTTCTTGTGTTAAAATAGGAATATCAAAACCCTTTTCCTAACTTAAACGATTTTCGAATTTTCGTTCAACTTTCGTTGTGCGAGGCAATCCCGGGATTTTGGCTCGATGGTCATGCCGGGTGAAGCGGGCGTCGTGTCGGCCATAAAACTCGAGGAACTCCGTGCTCGGGTTCTCGGCTTGTGCGCTTTTTGAGCCAGAAAAGGATTTTCGACTCGTTTTTGCAACTTTTGAGTTTTTCGCTTGCATAGACTTAACATTGGCCATTGACTTAGCATTGGCTGGTGGTCGGGATGCACGCACTGAACATGGACTTGTGCTTTAAGGTGGCGCCACACATGGGATATTTGGCAACACTGCATGGGCGCCCGCAGAAAATTTTCTAGGGGGGGGGCAAAAATTTTTTAGTAATGTAAC
>JAQGAE010001190.1:0-25087 GCA_034696685.1 Julus scandinavius
TGGATGGGGTGTAGTAAAATTTGTGACAATTGTGACAAAGGGGTGGGGGGTGTTTAAAAAGAGGCAAAAAAGTGTGATATAATTTATGGATCACCCCATAAAATTTGCGTAAGTTTCAATCTTTTCTTAATACTCGTAGCTTCTGAACGAGGCATGCATATTCCAACGGCTGTTTAAATAACTCAAGTAATATTCTATGACACACTATTTTTCAAAGGATGTTATACAAGGTACACATTAATTTATTACTGTCTCCCATGAGTGTAATCGATTTCTTAGGCGTCCTATAGATTATGTCGAGTAATCTTTAAATATATTGGGCGCAATATCAATTAATGAGCAGTCTTGTTCTCATGATTCACATTTACGGTAATACTTAGGTTCCTGTAGGAGCTGGAAAATTCATCTACAGTACGAGTCCTGAACAAATGCCAAAACTACTGTGCAATTGTGGTTTCTTGTTATATATAAAACGAAATCTTAGCGTAATTGAGAGGCTGACAGCCAAAATTTCAAACAGGTCGTTAATTACCTTCGTTAACTCACAGTGCAAGAAGAAAAGTATGTGCATGGTGTGGCCGTAGGTAGACTCATTTGTTCGGTATTTTGTTTTGACACAGTTGCTGAACTTTTATTTCCCACATTTATTTTTAACGATACTAATTATAGAAATGTTATAATATTCATTATGGCGTTTCCGCAGGGCATTGCCCCCTATTGCTGCTAAGGATTCTACCTCAAGTTAGACACCAAAATAAACAGGAAATCTATGCTGGTTAACTGGTTTTTCTTTATTTCAATTTAAAAACAGATCTGTTGAGTTTTAAATCTTCAACTTTACAAACTCAGCACACCTTTTTTTTATATTGACAAGTCTGGCTCTGAACCATGCTGTTTATTGCTAGCGAAATGCTGCATCTGTATACCTATCATCAAAGCATTTGGAGTTCAACAAATATTTCATAGATAAAATGCCCTCTTAGAAATGTCCACTGTCGTATTATTTTATTTGAAACAGGTATAGTGAGAGAAAATGTCAACCTGTCAATAGAAAAGACTAGATTGCCATCCTATAACTCTAGCAAGTGTTCTAACGGGGTTTTCATAGAAATGAGAAAATACTGTCTAGCAAAAAAACCAATAATCTTGTGTGTCTATGTGTAGTTTTTTTGTTCTATACTTGTTCACATTTTTCTAAATACATCTTCAGCTGGAAATAATAATACTGCAGTTATTTCCTTTTAACCTGAAAGTTAATGATACCGGATTTTCTCCAGTATTTTTTATTTCTCTGTTAATTGGTCTGCTTTTTTATCATCTTTGCAAGGGAGGATGCATTGATTTTTTGTTGTTGAAAAAACCATATTAAAATTCCGCTGTGAAATACTGATGATTTTCCATGTTGAGGAAGCCTGAAGATGGATTAATGCTGTGTCTAAAGTAAAGTCACGTATAATGGATCTAGGGGCGTAATTACATTCCGTTTAAGGGGCCATCCATAAATAAATGATTTTGAAAAGGAGGGACAGAAGGCCAATTTAAGTGTTATGACATTAAGAAGAAGGAGGGTTGACAAGTACTAAGAAACATTGCTTATGGTATTGTCTTGGAAACGAATTAATGAATTTCTAATCTAATTTTTATCATACTTGAGATAGTTATGAGAAGACTCGTAGAAATGAGGAGGGCTATGAATCAAATACTTGATCTTAGAGGTGAAGGATTTCATAAAAATCCGAAAAAACACTTCAGTAAGTGGGAAAAAGACGACTCCCCCTTTAAAAAAGCAGGGAAATTGAAGCATATATGATTTACATTGGTCCATTAGAGGTTCACCCCAGACGATGTTAAAGAATGTGTCAGCTAAGTTTTGGTTGAAATAAGCTCGTTTTTATGAGAACTAAAATTCGTGACTCATGAGCACTCTTGAAATCCATTGAAGATTTCTTCAGTCTCCTCCGAACTTGTCTGCTAATCCGTCAAGTACCGAAAAACTTCCTTTACTCTGTATAGCTTATGAACTTCATACGTTTAACACTTTGGTGGTCTATATTGGGAAGACAAATTGGCATCAACATACGCAATAACACCATGATCTTCCAGTGGAAAATTTTCCCAATTTGAAGATATTTTTTTGTTTTACCCTGCGATATACGACTGGGTGATTGACTGAAGATAGCAATATGTTGTCAACTACTGTATTTCAGTGGTTTACAAGCCATGATCTGAAAATGAGCCATGTTTAGCAGAGTTGAAACAGCTGCTTTAACCAAGCTATATTTGGCTTCATTTAGCTTCGAGACAACTTTAAAATAAACTTCTCCTAAATGAGTCAAAGTACCTCATGCTGGGTACTGATATGAAAACTTCCGTTTTTCCATGTTACATACATGCTCGTGGAATACGTTCTTAATTGTGCACCGATATTTTTCAAGCTTATCGAGAATAGCATTTCTATTGTTATCCTAGTATTATTTTTGAAGTTGCCTGCTATTATAGTTTGTTACTGCAGTGTGAATAATCGTGATAGTGGCGGTTTGAAAATTACGTTCATTTCGAATACATGCTCGTACATATACTGAATATATTTAAAGAAGCTTTTATTCCATCAACAGATGGCATATGTCGAGTGGATAAGAAGCGTTGTTTCAGCATTTTTGGCTGCATAAGTGCATCAGCAAAGTGGCTAACACAAAAAGTAGAAATCGTTTTTCTAACAAAAATTGATCGAATCAGAACTCCCCATTGAAACGAAATCTGAAGATAGATGGTAATGCTTAAGTGTGCTCTTGAATTATATGTAATATGTACTTGAATACGTACGCATTTAATGAACGCCAAGTATGCTAATTGAAAAGACTTAACAATGAAAAGCTGTAAACTTGCGGTGTACATTGTGTTCCTTTTAAAGAGTAATCCTTTAATAGAACATTTCTTTGTCAACTACGAGTGTAATGGGTCTATTTTGTAATCCAAAATTTTCATTAAATTGAAATGACTTTAAGCAGGTCAAGTTAATAGTTTTTGCCGTCCCAATTTTTTTGCTTGTATATTATCGGCTTGCAGTGGCGCCACAACATATACTGCGTCGAGCCATGTGATCAAATTGCTGAATATCACATGCATGCATAGTGTTTTTTTTATTCATATGTGAAATATATTTAGGGGATGTAGTTTTTTGTTCATTTTAAAATATAAATACGCAGATGACAGCCTTTCGTAGTTGATTGACAGGTTTGTGATGCTTTGTTTAGGCCCACGTCTTTGGCTTTTTTGTCAATTATGAATTATGAAGTCTTTATGAATATGATCGATTTTCGATGTCCCGAAAGGGCACAATGAGAGACGCTGGAAGTAAAGTTTCATTCCGGATGCAATACTGACTTCATATATTATATAATATAAATTATTACCGGTTATCCGGTTTAACATATTAGATAACATTTTCTTCATTTTTCATCCCAATAAAGCATAATATAAATTTTCATATGTTTAATGCAAGTAGAAATACCAAAATATTCAATGAATCTTAATTATTAATTTATTTTGATGGTATAACATACTATAGTAACTCTAAGTTGAAATGAAAAACACGTTCAGTAATATTTTAGATGTTTAATTTGTTGTACTGGGGCTGAATGCCCCCTATTTTTTTTTTTTAGAAAATAACGATTTTTGTTAATTAAAAACTGTTTAATTTGCGATTAACTAGATTTGAAAGTGATCGAATTTAGAATTTGGCTTCAAAACCTATAAGCCACATCAGGCTGTCGGCTAAGACCTTTAAACGCATAAATTCAACTATACTTATAGTAAGCATGTTTATTTGAAATTAATCCCACTATTTAAAGATACAATTTCAACGTAATTCAGTGCAGGAAGTAGCCGTTCCTTTCGTATCTCGTTAATTCTGAAAGCGTTTATAATTTATATCCTCCTGCAAACGAGTTCTTTCATACGTATTTCTAATTGCTGTCAAGCTCTATCATCTAATTATAGAGACGCGTAACCTAATATTTCCCGTTGGGAACTAACTGGCAATTTGCACTTACCATGCAAGCATTCGAATCTGATGGGAGACTCCTTATTTAAAATTTGATACCATTCCAACAACTCCAAACTGAACCACATTTCTTGTTAATACTTCAAGCTGTCAAACTGCTCATTAATGCACACTGGAGCTTCCCCGATGTTGTGCTACCTAAAATAAATCGTTGCTCATCAATTTTATTTAAAGTTTCCTTTGGAGAATTGAAATCTTGTTTTTTTTCTCCAGATAGTTTCGTTCCTATGTACGGCTGTCTGCACCAAATTTCGCAAACGTGACAGTTGAGAGATTTGTAAACATTTGCCCAAAGTCTGCCACTTTAGGTCTCAAATGTTTTGCCAGTTTGCGTGCAGTTTGAGCTGATCAGAAGATCAATATTTGCGATTTAAGGAGTTGCCTCGATCGTATAATGTAATCATAAAATACAAATTTGGGTCAGTGTAATGCCAGGTTATAGCTTTTAAGGGCTTTTTTTCGTATAGAAGAAGAAAAACTAATCTTCAATTCGTGTGCAAAGTTGTTTACCAACATTAAGTACAAGTACAAACATATACATATGTACATACTTCACCTCTAACCATTACCGTTCACGAGACTTTTTTTTACCAAAACTGAGAGTTAACCTTGTAGTAGCCAAAGTCAATATAACGTCTGGCTTTAATCTGGATACATTCTAGTTTACTGGTCTAGGTTAATACTATTGTACCTTAGCTGCCATTAAAATGTATAGCGTGCACACGTTGTATTTTGGTTGAACTAGATATACGAATTGTGTATTTTTCAAATTCTCTTAAGGGGTTTAACTGTTCACTTTTTTGCGGAATGCTAACATTCATTTTACACTTTTTATAACATTTACCTGGCTGATGAAATTTCGAAAACATTGCCTCTATGATAGTTACTTTTACGTGGTTTTCAAAATCATATTTGTTTTATTTTCTATTTTGGTGTATTGCAACATTTACTGCCTTTGGTGGAAATGTGGATAATATAATTCATGGTTATGTTTACAGTGTAATGTCAGTTTTTGATTCTTGAAAACTGGTAGGTGTAGGAAGAAAATGTATACATTATGTAAAACAATTTTCCTATGTATGAACGTTTTTGCATTCAAACATGCCATTGTCTTAGCCAAAACTCAGTTTTTTTGTCGATTTGTTTATAAAATGCGTACAAAAAATTTGACATCTTAAAAAAATGTGTGCTTTTTGAATACATATATTTCGGAAGAAGGTTTTCAAGTTAAATCGATGGAGAAATTGCAGTGAAGACTGGTGGTCTGCAGCAGTGTCATACGCATTCTGGCGTTTCCGTGTCTACAGGAAGCGTAGCTCTTTGCTTTATAGCCAAACCATATATCATACACTTTTATTTTTATAAGGCCAATGATAAATGAAAGTTGTAAGGATAGCCTCAAATCCATCGTTTTTTTTGTTGCTGATATGATTCCGGTTTCTCGAAAATCGATCCTTTGAAAAGATTTATTATTGTACAATTTTTGTTATTCTCACATATGCTTGCAGAGAAATTTTTATTCATAATTAAACGCAGCTTCAAACAATTATGCTTATAATAGTCATCTTCACGAGAGAGGCAATTAGTTCCGATCGTAAACGTTGATTTCGGTTTTAGTGATTTTCATCGTGGTAATCAGTTTTGTACGCGTGCGCACATTCACTTCCGCCGAAACCATGGCGCTTCCGGCTGGAGCTACTAGCCTATTGCACGAAGAAGGCATCGTTTAAGTTTGAAAAATTTTTTTAAAAATTTCACCAGAAGCTAGTAAACTACTTTACTTTCACTTTATGATTGTAAAGTTTCAAACATTTGTCAGTTCGACTTCTATACTCTTACGTAAATGCTGAGCTCTAAGAAAATCATTTTTTTTATCTTATTACTGTACGATTTTCCGAAGAACTCTATATTAATAGCAGGACATCATCAATATGTTTAATTAATCTTAAGATCCAGTATCAATATGACATCGTCCTTAATAAAGGAGATTAGTTGGTTGCGTGGCAACTTTATAATTGAGCAAATGCCGGTTGTTTTCCAAATTAATCCCTCGGTGATCCCAACCGTTTTGGAAAAAGCTTTACAAGGATATTAACTTGAGTTACTCGTGTAAACATTCGTTTTAGTTGCTATGGCTTTTAACTTTTCTTTAATAATTCAGTAAATATACTCTGAAATGAAAACTGAGAAGAAAACGATGGGTTCACTGCACATAAAAACTCAGTTGGGAGCGAGCATTCATCAATGCATATGCACTTGGATTATTATACAAAGTTTTATCGTACTCATGACTTGTTGCATTTCAATGAGCATTTATGACTTGTTTATTTTTTATTGACTAGTTCTAGTTTCTTTAGTCGCGAATCTAGTTGATCTAATGTAAATCTAGTGTTCACAATGATATACATGTACTATGTATGACATAGAAGTAAAAATAATTATTATGCATTAGTTTTTATTTCATGGTTAGATTATCTTAAGCTAAGTTATGATATGCAGTAGCTCTATACCTTTCCATATTTTATCCAATATTGTTTATTTTTAAAGTTTAGCATATGCGTTACACGGTATGCAACTTTAAAGTTGTTTACGAACAAGTTTAATATTACAGTACATTAAACATATTACATTGATATTTATGAATTGCAGCATATCAAGTGATAAATTACATTGTACACATGTGCAAGTTTGGTTATTACGTTTTCCCTCAGCACTTTTTATGCACTTCTAAGAGAGGTTACCCTTTAGACTTTGATGAATGGCGAATTCATGATGTAGCGAAGTATGTGTAGTGCGTGTAATTCCAGCTGCTTGTCTGTGCGTGTCTAATATTTGATAAATAGTTTGAACCTTGTACTATTATATAACACCCCTTTTGTATTAGAAACGCTTTTGGCGACTATAATATGAGCATAAAACCTTGTTATGTCGAGCAAGTTCGTTGTAAAGGGGATAGAATCTTATCAATACGTACCCTAGATGATTTTGAACTATCCTTGGCCAGACGAAAACAGGATTTAGGTAGTAATAAAATGCATTGAATTCACAAAAGAAGTTGGCACAGTATACTTCGAAAGGCTTGAAAGCTTTTTTAAATGAATAAAACATGCAAATCGCGTCGAGGCATCACATCTTAATTGCTTATGAGATTCAGATTAAATGTTGTCGAGGCAGATACTGTAGTTGAAGCAAAATAATCAGGAAGGGTACTTGGAGGTGATATATTCGGGCCGTTAGCTTTCATGAATAACATAATCTTATTCGTGTACATTGACTAATTAAGTTATACACAAAAAAAGTCAATGACGTCTTTGCTTTTTAATGTTTTAATGGTGGGTTGACTGGGGAAATGAATTTAAACTTCAGTGAACATTTAAAATATTGGTCTGGGACTAATAGGGGAGGAGTCGGCATCACATTGAATTTATTGGTCATTACGACTCTTCTTAAAATCGATACCGTTGACTGTAGCTGATGGTCTGTTAATCACCCGTTAAATGGTGCAGCATATTTTATCAGTGCATCTTATTTTAATTCTGTAATATAAAGTTAAAGATAAATGCATTATTTAAACTATAAAACTATGATTTTTTAATAGAACTGTTTTTCATAAATATAAATTGCTATTTCTCAGGAAAACTAAGGAAATAATCAATATTTAAGGCGATAACAAATTCCTTACTTTAACATTTCCCCATCGTTAGATGTTTAGTTAGCCTGAAACATTGACTAATTTAGTTAGCCTGAAAACTTTTTAAAAAAATCAGAAACGAACATTGTGAATATTTGAATAGTGTATTTAAAAAAAATGATTACGTGACCATTAATGCTTGATAAATGGGCCTATTGATCGTTGGTGATTACTTTTAATAGTCTTCCTCCAATGTCCCTTTAGTCTTCTGGAACTGATATGAAATTGACTCGATACCGGTTTCATTTTCTTCATTTGCCATTAGTGATGCGAGTAAATGCTCATTAGGGCGTATGTGGCTTGATTGCTGATTAAGCCACATCAGCCTGTGCATATCAATTAGCACTTAATGGTTCCCGAAGTAATTTTTATTCGTTCGGTGTGAACTAGCGCCAATGGGTTTAGTTTTATCTGGCTTTCAATGTTGACTTCCTAAATATCGATTCCCCATAACTTAAATGGGTTTAAGCTCCCAAGTTTTGAACTCAAAATTGCTTCGTTATAAAAACAGTTAAAATGAAGGTGTAATCTTACACGACTTCATGAAACAGGAATTGAAAAAAGATTCTATAGTTAAGGAAAGAAACACTTTTTTAGAGGTATATATTGATTCAAATAATTCACATCAAAGTTTTCAGTAACCGTATCTCTAAAATTACTTCTTCGTACATTCTCTCTGAATGTGATGTTGCTTCTATCTGAAAATCATACACATAAAGTAAACAATACTTATTTTATTTCAAAGACTGCGATAATAGATTATGATGCACAAAATATATGACAGTCGCCGTTGAAACCACCTTAATCATGCATAAATATTAACGTTTGTTTGTGAAATATATTTTATATGAGGTTAATTTTGACTTTGCGGTTTCATTGGAAGTGGCATGGATTTATAAACTCTGGTCTATCACGACATTCATTATAAATCCATTTATTAAATAATCAAAACTATCAAAACAGATCTAAACGTTATATTTTATCATGCCTTTCTAGACTTGGACACATGCTTGTACGTGTATAACCAAACTCAATTACATTAAAGTTAATAATAAAATGATTTAATTATAAATATCAATAAATGCATTCAAATATCCATGGCACTATTGATAAAATATGTAAAGCACTCGTTGGAAAACATTCCTCAACGTTCACAAACACGTTTGTAAACCATGTGCATGCATTTTTGCATGATCAGACACTATCTGATTTTTGCTTTAAAATGCAAATGCTTCACAAACAAAACTTCAAATAGTTAGAAGAGTAATCAATTACCATATTTGGTCTAGCTACCACAGCTTCCCAGAGGCGTTTGATTATCCAGTTTTTCGCCGTTATTAAAATTGATTTCAATTCCTAGAGGGCAAGGAGAAGCCCTTGCAAGTAAAATTATGGACAGCACCTGTCACATTTATTTTTAAGTGCATGCTGGATTCGCTTGTTTACCAGTGCAGCTAGTGCAAGGTGCAATCAATAAACAACTTTGGAAGAAGCGAAGAAACATATCTCTATAAGACAAAGGAAGCTACAAACTAACCAGTTCTTTGCACTTTGCATTAAGTTAAATGGCGAAATACGATCCTCGTTTATCTAGGCATAGGAAAAGATCGTTAGGGAAGCAACGTCGTCTTCCATAACAATGGGACGATTGCTGAAAAATGGTTCGCGACTCGCCATCCATTACAGGGGCATTTTCTTAGTGGTGGAATTATTTCATCCCCATCAAGCCCTAAATGGGAAGGATGGGATGAAAAGATTTTAAGAAAATGAGATTTCCGTGCATCTCGAGACGATCGTTTGAACGTAATTTATGATCCGTGCGGACTATTGTCCGGAATGTTACTTGAGTGTAAACGTCCTTACATTTCGAGCCCATATAGAAAATAATTTGAAAATTTCCATTGAGCTTGGATTTCTTGAAGTCGTTTCGCTGAACCGAAGCCCTATCCGTTTTCACGAAACTTGATTGGATGGTGGCGCTGGCCTGCCAGCAATTAATTATAACGTCTTTTCTTTCATACGCGATATCGTTAAGATGGCAAAAAAACCGGAAAAGCTCAAAAAGTGGACCACATATATACTAGAAGCATTAGACATATTGGCTTACAAAGGCATTATGGCTATCATTCTATATACTCAACTCTTGCTTTTAGCAGTTTTGCACGTATCTGGTCGTTTTCTTAAAGTCATTTTCTATGACTTGTCTACAAGCTTTGACCAAGGGGCATTTTCAGCCCATTAAAAACTTGATGAATGATAAAAACTTAAGATTGTTGCAAAATTGTTTTGAATTATTTTACAATAAAATTTGGTTATATTTTGTTTGACTTCTAATTTGGTTAATACTTTCATGCATTTTTGAGAAACTGTAGCTCACAAGCATGCACATTGTACATTGTACTTGCATACAGCCGTTTAGTAGACTTTACGATCTTACAAGTGGGTCTTTAAAAAATCTACAATTTTTTTTAGCTTTTTGTTGTTGTGTGTTCTGCATGTCTTTTGCAGACGCAAAAGCCATACATAAATTGTCAGCACAAGTTAATCGTTTTAAAAACTGGACATAATAATCAATACGTATGAGTTTGTATGAGTCTGTCAATAAATAAATAAATAAATACCATGTGTTTAAGCGGGGTAATTGAATTTTCAAATACAAAACACAATCTATACATTGTTAGTATTATATAGAAAACTTCAACAAATTACTACATGTTTTTATAACATAAAGGGGCTAAATAGCCTCTGGTTGACAGTTATGTAGACTGAAAGGATTTATTAGACCAGAAAACATTCCAACTTTTAATAGTGTACCTTGTATACAACATATTTGATTTCATATTAAATTTCGTGAAATATTTTCTTACATGAAACATTTTTAGATACTTGCACAATAAGCACATTCGTACAGTATATTTAAAAGATTGTATAATATGCCTTACTGTTTAGCTTATAAGAGTGTAGCTTGTGATGGTTCAATTTCTAAAGTCTCGTTTGCAATACCGGATAAGGAACCTATTATAACATTTGAACCTATATTAATCTCAAGCAAAAATAAAATGTGTGTAGCCTTCATTTTACTTAAATATTTCTCATAGTCTACTTAGCAATATATTGCAAAAAAACAACATTTTAATTTAAACCGTATGATCTTCCTATTTTGACATCTATATACGATTTAAAAACACTTGTATTTTATAGCCTTAAATGTAATCCAAATTTAAAGTTTTTTATTGATGTTCATCATATGGGTACATACTATCGATTGCAACGCTGCCCATGTTTAGAAGTATTGTTGTTGCAGTAGCAATAAAACAGCACACCCAAACAAAGAATAATTTACCAACTTGGGGCTCTTTTGTGCTTTGGATTTAAATAATGGATCGATTTTTTTATTGGAATCTATTACTATCGTTGGTTGGAAAATTTTACCCAGGAGCACTGTTCAATCTTCTTTGATAAAAATGGATGACTCTGTGGCCTTTTATTCACTTTGTTCATGCGACAGATTGAAGCAATATATGGGTAGTGGCAAACGGCGCCATTAGGTCAAATAATCATCTTCATGATAAAACTTCCATTTCCTTTTCATTTCTCGTGTGACTAGTGCATTTTTTTTTTTTTGCTCAAAAGATGAGGGTTGTCCATTTCATAAAGATAGTTTAGGGTCTGCATCATTACGCTTCTATCAATGGAACTGAAAATCCTTTAAATTCAACTTAACTTAAAGGAGTGGAAAATGAATTTTTTTGCAACGTTGACGATAAAATGAATTTTACGATTAAATTTTATATTTGTCTTTCTTTACAAAAATTCAAAGATATCGTCGTTTTAATGCAACTTAACGCGTTTTATAAAATTTAAAAAACATGTATAGTGTGAATAACAATATAAGTGTCATTTTTCAAACACGATGGCTGATAATGTGCAGAATTCAATTTGTTGAAATGTTTCAAAAGTGGACATAATGCCAAGGTGTACAGCCAATCGAATTCTGAACAACGTCTGTGAATCCAAAGTAGGTCTTTGTAAAGAAGTTGTAAATCTTTTTGAATCTCAAGTGAATTTCAATTCTTTTCAGTTTATACACGTATTTGAATTCCTTGGAGAAATCTAATATGTTATCGTTGGAGTTTGTCCAACCCGTTTGTATTCCTCTCGTCACTAAGATATACTCTGTGATTTAGATAAGAGAAAATACACACTTATCTTTTTAAAGTATTTGTTTTTATTTAAGAAAAAAATGGTATCTTTTGAGAAAGTGGCTTTCGTTGTTTTCTTATATGTATGTGATTGACAAATAACAAGAGTATTGTTATAAATAAGCTGATTTCAAGATACATCATTACACATTTCTTTCTTGATACAATCCACTTGGCAGGTGTCTAATAATAAGATGTCAATTGTCCATTTTTTTTCTGTACTTTAAAGTGGGAGTATGCTCTAGTGATTTTGATAGCCTTGTAGGCGATATTTTTTTTTTGTAAAACTGTATCTCCTTCTGGAATCTACTGTATAAAAATGATGCCCCAAGTAAAAGTGACTTTTTTCCAATCAATCGAGGCATTCAAGGTCCATAAAACTAAGTGGTAGACTTTCACAATTTTTTTAAAAGTTATACTTAAATTCAGGATTTTCAGAATCTTTTCAAAGGCAATGTGAACTGAAATTGTCGATGTGCAACTTCATGGCCATTTTACTGGGTTTTAGTTGGTTTCGATGGCCCCTGAAAGTAGACAATTGGCAATAGCACATAAGCTAGCAGTGATTGCTTCTTCTCAGGCGCTTTGACATGCCTTTCCTACTTTAACGCTTTTATAACAAATCCCAGCTGCTTTTATTCTACTTTTCTATGTTCTCTGGTTAGCCAACAGTTACATAGTCCTTTTTTAAATTAGTTTTTTCGTGTGTTTGCGACGTAATCGCCCATCTTAGCAAAAGCATTTCGACTGTATTGGAGCAATTACTTTTCTATTATGTTTCGCTAAATAGGAAATGAAACGAAAATAGCTGGTGATAAATGGGCAATAGTGATTTTCCCTCAACCGATACCAGAATTGGTATCGCTAATTAGTTGTTTGGTAGCTGCAATTATCACTGCACTCTAGCTGAAGGTAGATAAAGCTTATCTCGTTGCACTGATGTCACGATTTAAATCATGACGTTTATTTTTCTTTAGCGATCCCAAGTACACTTTGAATTGCCTTAATGACATTGGTGCCCTTATTAAGAGGAATGGTTGCAGAATTTCGCTGTGAAATCATGTGTAAATTACCATTTTTTACCGAATCCCTTCGAGTATAACACTGCAAACGAAAACTTTTGAACTGCTGTTTCTTCAGTATAAAAATGATTCTAAAAATAAACCACTGTTCAAAGTCGGGCATCATTAGAACATTCCAAAACTGAGGTAGTTGAGATTTTAATGAATGAACAAATTGTTATTTATTATTGCAAATTGTATTATTATCAGGAAATCAAAATATTAGATTCATCACTTTTCCCACATTTAAAAACTAACTTCTGTTAATAAAGTGTTTGGGTATATAGAGTTAGATAAAGTTTTCATGGGGGTATCTACCACTCATTTTCTATTGCTATTGATAGTGAAAATACCTTTTTTTTTGCATTAATGAATATTTTATTTTCATTTTTAGTCATGCCACGCAGACGTCGTCTTGGCTGCCACCCTCAGAGAGCTGGGACGTCAAAACCACTGGTCTTCCGTACGGTTGGGAGATAGCTATTGACAAGGATGGCAAGCAATATTATATCAAGTAAGGGCATTGTCACTGTTAATTAAGCAACAATGACTGTTAGTATCGCCTAATTGAATCGTTCTCATCAGGTTCTTTTTTTTCAAAATGTAATAAGCTGCAAAAGTGCGCAAAGTGGCTAGAGCTCGTTTGATATTGACATCCAATTAAGGAGCAGACTGCAAATCTCATGTAGTTGTAAGAGAGGTTGGCCCCTTGTCTTTCTTCTTACAAAACATGTTTCTAATTGATTCGGAACACGATGTCGTGATGAATTTGTGGTGACCAAAAATTTGCCAAAATTCTTCGAAACCTTATGGAATGAATGCTTCACATTTGTTAAAGTATGGTGCAAATATGTACTATACACATTGAATTTGGCAAAACCTGTTTTGATGAGAAAAGTTGATTGAGTTTTTTGATGGAGAAATGATTGTTGAATAAGATCTCATTTCATTTAAAATGGTGAAATTTATGAAATTTCTTTGCCTCGCCCAAAGGTCTGTCGTCTTCTAAATCTGCAAACCCTAAGGCAACTGCTTGAATGTAGACTTCGCTTATGCATGGCCATTATTGTTTATTCACATGAATTTCAACCATAAATTGCTGGAAAAAACCATTATACAATACGGTTGAAGTCATTGTGATTCGGCATCAATATATTTCACCATATTCGCCTATAGTTCCTGTCAGAAAAAATCCTATATCAAACTGAAAGTTTCATTTCTACGATGCAACACTCCGAGGATTTTTACAATGTAGCCAATGGACCGTTATCAGCACAGTGTGATAGATCAGGATAGAATCTTTATACAAGCCAGCTAAATCAAACTGGGAAAAAAAGTGAATAAATTGTAAAATAACCTTCGTGACACGAAATGCATTTTGAAACAGTGGAAAGCGACCACGAAGATGATGTTTGAAAACTACGCATATGTATGTGAGCATCTAGGAATGATTTGTCAAATGCCATTACATATTATGTCATACGTATACGTGCTCAGATTGTAACCTGACAAAGTTGGGTATTGATGAACGAATTATCGAAAAAAAGGAAACTTGCTCGCGAGTGGTTTTAAAGAAATGACAGTTTGTCTTTCTTAAGCGTGTAGATTTGTCATATAAGTTGTCAGAAACCTACATGACGTCTAACTATAATGGCAATTTACGTTTTCTTGTTGTCATGGGTACTACGTTTGTGCATCCCATTTTTATTGCAATTTACCCATTCATATGCAGTTGAAATGTTGGTGACGTTAATTTTCCAGTTTTCCCCATTTATACTTTTGAAGCTGATGTTATCTGTTATTTTCGTAAGTGATTCAGTAGATGCTTGGCTTTAACAATGTAAATGATATTCTTCAAAACACTCTCCTAGACGGAAAAATAGCGTTTTCCATTAAATCTCAAAATTTTGTAAGGATATTTAAGTGACACAAATGATAGTCTTTTATGAGGTAATCAAGAAAATTGCGTCTCTTCCAAGTTAATGCCTTCCAAGAACATATATTTTATGGATTACACACTGTATACAAATGCAGACCTACGTGGATTACATATTCAGTGTACTGTATACTGCATTTACATAAGCGTATACAAAACTTCCGTTAATTTTCAAAATTAATGATAGTAATCAGACTATGTATTATTAAGTTGATTAATAATGCATTAATGCAGACATTTCATTGGTGATCGTTGGTTGATCGATTTTATCAAATGGATAACTTAATTGCTTCATTGCGTTATTGCAATTAATTACAATAAATTTATTTTTACTAAATTTTAAATTAGGATAAGTATGTAAAAAAGGTATTTAAATGTACCTACAGTTTAGCTATCGATTTTCTGCGTTAATACTCATTGCAACTAATTCCATTTGTCGGTTTAATTTAGTTAAATTTTGTTATGAGCTAATGTTGTTTCATCTCTAATTTGTATTTAAACATACCTGCAGTTTAGGTATTGATTTTCTTTTCTTTCACTCATTTCAAGTAATTTCATTTGTCGATTTAATTTAGTTAAATTATTAATGAGCTTATGTTGTTTCATTGCCATAACTAATTACTTATTCCAATTAATTTTTTAACAGCCACTTAAACAAAACTACCACATACGAAGATCCTCGAAAAGAAGTAGTTGAAGATCCCCCTAAGCCTAGAGAAGTTGAGTTATTCAGAGATACAGAAATGGGATTTGGTTTTGTTGCAGGTAGTGAGAAACCTGTTATCGTCCGATTCGTTACTGAAGGTAAGTCTTCTTGTCTAAAACTTGGTCGTTTAGATAAAACACGTGAATTTATTAATTGATCGCAATTGTAAATAATATATTAGGTGGCCCCAGCACTGGAAAACTTCTTCCGGGCGATCAAATTCTGAAGGTGAATGGAGAGGATGTGAAAAAAGCTCCCAGGGACCATGTTATAGAACTTGTACGGGCATGCAAGCATGCTGTCACTGTAACTGTCTGTCAACCACATGTAGAAAATGTAAGTAATATCAGCGATTATGTAATTTTCAAGTATTGATGCATTTAAGTGTAAAATTAGGCTCTCAATTATCCAACGAGGATGTAAAAAAATTTTTACTGGATCACTAATGAAATTTATGAATCACTTCAAGTACATGTCTTAAACGCATCTGTTTTTTAGTTCAAACTTGCATATTTTATTACAGTTTTAATACGGTTGTGTTCGCAAGGAACAATGAATCTCGGTTATTATTCACTTGGATAATAGAAAGTCTACGCTACTTAACAACTCTTGTTAAAATAATGTTGCCAGCTTTTCGTATTATTTATTAGCTCATAACATTTTACAACTGAATTTATCGGAATTTCCTTTTTTACTGGTTTAGCAAAACAGACTTTGTAGGCTAACGATTTGCATAGCTCTTTTTGTCGAGAGTGTCTTTCTTGGAACCGATTTTTCAGTGGTTGCGTAAATAGTTTGTGCGCATTTCACTTTGTATGTCATTCAACCCTTTCAAATGTGGCTATAAAGACAGAGTTGCAAACTTCGCTCTTGTTCCATTCGAAATTTGATTTAGTTTTCGGCTGGTTTTTCATCAGTTCTTCCTTTTGTGCTCTATTTTCAATTTACTTAACTACTTGTTTGACGCCTACAAGGAACTAAAGCTTCCGTGTTATATATTAGACTGGGGGTTTACACGATTTTACTTCCTATCGCAAAAATACTATATATAGCTGATGAGCTTTACTTGTAAAGTCGCCTTGAATGTCTCGGCGCTGCATGGGCCAAACTATGGCATAATAAATTGCACAACTTGGTGCTACCATTATCTTGCTACGAGCCCAGAAACACTAATTTCTTAGTAAAGTTGACCCGTCTAAAGATGAATTTTGTTAACAATTTTGCAAAAAAATAATAATCTAAATTTCCCAAAAAGTATCCTAAAGTGTATTACTGGAGCTTATAAAAAGTTCCAGTTCCTGAAAAAGTATATTTTGCCATCTGGTCATTAAAAATCGCATTTTAAAAAAAAATCATAGCAAAATTTCCAAAATATATATACGTAAAGTCGCTTTTACACCACATTTCAACAAAGCTCAAACACCAAGTTTTAAGTTAGCCCATAACTAACTTTGTTTATTGAAATTTCCTCTTTATATATAAAATAATGATGCTTGATATATTGATCCACGAATTACCACATATTGCCTTCCTTCGATGATAATAATAGTAATAACAGAGACACGTGGATTATCGTGGTATGAACAAAAAAAATGACAATCACGTTGATTCAACCGAAGCGTCGTACGTTATCACATTATCTTTTGTCCTTTGATGCAAGGTCAATGATACGACATTTCATACCTTTTTTAATATAAAATTCATCACAGCACGTACTATATGCCGCTTTAACTGAAGGAAAGATTTTTTGATAAAATAAAACAGGAATTTAGAGATGTTTATTCCACATAGAAACTAAGGACGTATATCGCTTGAGGCAAGGAGAGATATTTCAGTTTATAAGCAAATAATCGCGACGTGAAGAAACCTTTCATATCGTTGAAGATCAGATCTTCACGTTTAGTATTTGCAAGGGAGCACTTTTTGGACCTCCAACCAGTAGCGAAATGTGTTGTAGTCTCATGTGTCGTAATTCAACGCGTTTGGAAGTGATGACTGAACATCAGTTCGTCTTCAGAATTTAAAGGAATTTCATCCTACTATAGTATTAAATCGGCAGTCAAGTTTGGAAATGGAAACATCATTGTTGATAATAGATTTTAGATTGTGGGGCAGTTATAATTTATTAGACAAAGGGCAGAACAAGTTCTGGAATAAGTAATGCTACGTTGTGCTGAAGTTAAGGAAGATTCCACTTAAATAGACACCATAACAGGACAATGGTCCAAAACGCTACAGAAATTCTACAAAATTTGTTGTAATCATAATATATTACATTCTACTAATCAATGTTTTTTTGATTTGGTATATCCTAAATAATGTATTAAATACTGCCTAGTGTATGCCCTTTTATCGTAGAACAACTATACAAAGAGGAAGTGTATAGTTTGTACTTGTCTAGCCAGTAAATAATACAGTGTTTAACTATCATGTATTTTTTTTTGTCTTCAATAGGCATCACGCAAGTCGGCCTTATTAAGTGCAGCCAAGAAAGCAAGATTAAAATCCAATCCCTCTCGAGTAAGATTTGCCGAAGGCGTTGTCATCAACGGATCCCCTCTTTTTTCTGTAAGTCTATTCCTATTCTGTCCACCGTAATTCATTTTGCTTTTATTAGCTACTAAATAATCTTCATGCAACATTTCACTTAAGAAAAGATCTGAAATCAAGAAGATAAAAACTAGATTGCAATTTATCAAATTTCTAAGTGTACAGCAGGCGTCTAAGTCAAATAGACTGGTTTTCATTTAGGAAATGAATTATTAATACTTTGAAATATCGAACAGCAAGTTTTCCACCCGAGTCATTTTGGAGCTCTATGAATACACAATTACAATGTAATTCAATTTTAGACATTATTTAATCACGTCAATCACGTGTTTAGGCAAGAATTATAATCGTGGATTTTCATTCAGTTCATTGTGGTTTTCTGGTATAACATTATCAGTATATCTAATTGACTGTAGATTCATTACTATGATAAAATAGTTATCATAGATAAAACTTAATGACGTATTGTAGAATTTATAAATTGGTAATTTATTGTCATTGAAGATAACATTGACATTTTTGAGTTTTAGATAATGCTAGTATTTTTGTCAATTTTTGCAGTTATATTTTCAAATTTGAGTACAAATAAAAAATTGGTTTAATGGTTTAATGTACTAATGATCAGTACTGAATAAATGACGAAAGTAAATAAAAGATAAGATGCACATTGAACTCAGTATCATTATTATTATTATTATTTTTTTTTTTTGAAACCAAGGATTTTTAAAATGAAGCGAAGGTGATCCTCTATAAGCATTAGTATATTTTCCTTGTCATTATTTGCTCAAGGCATTCATATTTTTTAAGATAGATAGATGTTTGTATTTACATATAGATGAGGTTTAGCTATTTAAAATATTCAACAGTGCTCCCATTGCAATAGGTTTTTTTTGCATGGTTCCCATCTGGATTGTAGCAATATATAATCAACAACAGTCACTGATGCTGAGTACACTATAGCAAGCTAGATATGTGTACTTTCATATTTTTTTGCTCAATCTCTTCTGAACTGTCATCATGCTTATCTACTGATGAACAACTATCATCCATAGGATCAATTTGCTGACAGGTTCAATTTCATCTTGTAGTGAGGGTAAGGTATTGAAATGAAAAAGTTCAGATGACAAGGCCAAAAACGGTGTATATTTTTGGGCGATAAACAATGGCGCGAAGTGTCATTCGACTATTGAATGCATACACAAGCCCTTACTTGTAATATATAACACCATAGCAATTTTAACAAATAATCCTCAGGCGCCCATTCTTTAAGTTGGTAAAATTGGATTTCTAATGAAAAATCTCATGACTACTCAGTGCACATTTGGCATCATATTTTTCTGATTAACTTTATTGAATGAAATGGCGAACTATCTGTTATAACTAAGTGCTATACACATAAATCATATATATTGCCAATGCTTCTAAGAAAGTAAGTTTGCAATGGAAATTAATTTTCATAAGAAAATCGCCTATAATTTGTCAAATGTGTTTTCCGACCTAGTAATATATTAGATTTAATATAACTGAATTGTCAATATGCGACAGTTTTGAAAATACAGACTTTTGTCTATTCTCATAAGTTGTAATAAGCCAAATATTCGATTGATTTTTTTTTAGCGCGATCGCATTCAATATTAAAATGATTTCAAGATAGGCCTTTGAAAAACGACATGGCATAAGTTATCAGATTTTATTTTGACGAATCGTAAAATATATATCACCCAAAGCTTTGAGAAAGTGAATACAGTTTTTTAAAATATGAGATTAGGTAAATTTAACTTTGTGTCGTATACATGCCAATATTTCTTTTTCTGACATATATTAAAAATAAATATGGTTTGATCATTTTTTTTGTTTCAAATGGAAAGTTAGAAGATAAAAATATTCGCATCCCCTTGAATGTCTTGATGCAAGACACTTTGGTCCACATTTACAACAATGTTTGCGTTATTTTGTAGAATCGGAATCTTGAATCGATAGTAAATGCAATTTGAAAAAAAAACGGGATATCTAGGCAAGATGCCTACACAAACATTATTCAGTTCCTAATCTGTTTTTCTTTTTCTTTCACTTCACTCTTTTTCAGCCGTCCAGTTATTCAAGCGAGTCATGCATTCCTTTCATGCCCAACGTGCTCAAAGTTTTTCTGGAAAATGGCCAAACCAAATCTTTTAAGTACGATAGTTCCACATTAGTGCAGGTAATAGGCTTGAAAGGTTATTCACACGTGGACGTTTGGACCACCAGGGATTCGGAGAAAATGACCATCTTTTGACTTGTTTGCTAGGACGTGTTGGAATCCCTACAGCAGAAATTGGCCATTAAATGCGTCGAACACTTCAGCCTTGTTGTCGAACATATCAAAAGTCTGCGTAGGAATAAATTGATCCTGCTGGACCCTAAGGAGTGCCTAGCTAAGGTAATGCGCTCTGTGTTTATTCAGCGTAAACCAAAAACCACAGGTTGCCTATCCATGTTGATGCATGACCATACAGTCTGAAATTAATGGACATTCATGGTTTTATAGAGGATATGACGTTTTTACTCTTGTACGTGAGCTCGGTATGACAGGAATTTCCCATTGACCATTAGGTTTGAGAAATTATTAGCAATGAACATTTTCTCCAGATGATAATGAAACCAACCTATTTCCAAGTAAAGGTTTTATTACATCATATAATCTCGGATAATGAAATTGGGAAGTTTATATCTTGCAATTTGCTCCTTAAGCATGGGTTAACCGAAATAATTATCCGATTAATAGCATTGATGTGTAATTTTTGTTACTATTAAATGTGTTATATTGCATATAAAAATAGGTAATTTTACACGTTTATGTGTGAGCAACTTTTTTACACATTTGGTGTGCTTTTTTGCACATTTTGAGTTTTCAGTCATTTTATTGTTTTTGACATTTTTTCAATTTTACTTCATTTTTCAACTAAACTTAAGTGCGTCCAAGATGACATTGTCTTTTTCCTACCCATGCATTCAATATAGGTTGAATTTGATTCCTCTTGGGAATGAATCATCAAGAAAATAAATCCAATCTGTCCCTCTCGAAACTTGCGGTGGTATCCACGCAACTAGGGGTGCTCGTTGTACAGCAACGTCTGTTCTTCCCTTAAAAATCCAATTTCACGAATTTTCTCGTTCTAGTTTTAGCTAATCCGTAAGACTGGTGCAAGGTAATTATATTTGCCGTCCTCGATGAAAGGCCAATTCCATCGGAATGAGAAATGTCACCATTGTATAATCACCTTCAACCAGTGATGTTAACCTCTTTTCACCTCCTTCGCCCCATGTCTCATTGGAGTTTGTTGATGAACTATTTAGCCTGTAGCTCTGGGTTGCATGTCACTCTTACTCCGTTATCGCTATTAGGTTATTTTTTTTTCTATTCTTGCTGGGGGTCTCTTTGGTTGGTAAATGACAACTGCTTGTCCCTTAACTCCCCCAAGGGTGATGATCACGCTTCAAATCCATACTGATGTAATAAGTTCCAATTGTTCCTGAGTTGTCACGCTGCCATGACAACTCTCATGATGAAGCCATTTCGTTCAATACGGACAGCCCAAACAACGATAAGCTTGTCTGTTGTGCCAGTTTCGTACATGATTTATGTACTTTTGGTAACTTATATATATGGACTTGTGCCTGCATACAGTGTTATGTCCATTTCTGTGTGACCCATTAAACGATATTTCATAATATTACGATAAAAGTACCATGAGTAAGGAACGTGTGAGGTTTCGAAACACGAGTTGCTTCATATGCTATAGCAGATCGAGTTGAATGTTCCTAACAGTCAGCTTACATGAATTTTGGATTTTCATTCCGTGATTTCAAGGCAATCAAAGATGTCAGTTTGAATATGTTTCACTGTATTTTAGCATGAAAAGTAGATATCTTCACGTGGTTTATAATGTCTATGCATGTACTTTATGAATTTTGACTTGCACAGTTATTTTAGTTCATTTTGCTTTACGTCATAATCGATTTCGGTTTTAAATCCAGACAACTCTTCTTTAATGCATCGCTGGATCAATAATTGTAAGCCGTAAACGAGGCCTAATGCATTTCCAAGTTCGCTTAAATTATTCAGGTTAGCTAGATGCTCTTGGTCATAGCCAAGACGAACCGTTTTAAAGCATTTCCCTATTTAAATATTGAAGGCATGCATAAATAATATATGGATCATGTCATTACAATTGTGTGGTCTTACTCTTGTAAATTAGCCTCGAAATGTTTTATTTATTGGCTTAATGCTTATATTGCATTTATAATGCATCAGGATTCTCTAAGATTTTCGGGTGATAAGAATTCTTATTTATTTGAATGAATCTTAATGGATAAGGACCATATCGTTATCAAATAGCTCAACAAAGCTTTTATAAAGAAATCAATGAAAATAATCGTTATTGATGCGACCCATTTTTCTTTGCTACACATTTTCAAGGTCTAAGATTTTAATATTTCTTTATTATTTGCCATATCACGCTTCAACTTTATTGAGTTTACAACTGGGCTTCATGGTTATATAAGGAAAACTTTTTTCTTCGCTTAGCTTTGATAGGAAATAGCCTTCATTTATAATTCTCACGATAGGCATGTGTAAATATCCCATATGAAAATGAATATTCAACCCGATCATGTGTGCAGAAATCTGTTAACATTTTGTTTAACGACAATAGGTGTTTGACATTTGCAAATTAATGAATTTCTAATGTGCCTATTCTTGTGGAAAACTGCTTTGTTGACACATGCACTATAATTAAGTTTGGTATTTGCAAATTGCATTCATCCAAACCTTATTGCATATCGCCAGAAGCAAATTACGACATTTTCCTTGTGTTGATAGTATTTTTGCAGTTTGATTTTTTTTTCCGATGTAGACTTTTGGGGGACCTTATATTGTTTTAAAAAATAGTAAAAATGATTTGTATTTAAAAAAACAGGGTGGTAAAATTAACATATGAGTCTTGTACGAAATTAATTAACAGAATGTATCGAAATATACTCAACAACTGGATTTACATTTCACACAGTACCCTGCTGGGGAATAAGTAGACAAAATTTATTCGTTTCTTATTTCTGAATATGCCTGATTTCAGCATTACATCTTTGAAATTCGTGAATGTTACTTTTTCCGCTGCCACAATGCATTTTTATTTCAGAAATCTCTCAGCTGGAGATTTAAAGTTGTCTAACAAGTTGAGCCATTAGATGAAATATAATGCTATTTTGTTTGTTAAATTTTTAGATTGCAGCACGTCCTGGTGCTCAGCATCTTCGCTGTTTGTTTCGAGTGACATTTGTTCCCAAGGATTCGTACGACCTTCTAAAGAAAGATCCTGTTACTTTTGAGTACTTGTATATGCAAGTAAGTATGGAGCTTTACGTGCTGCCATTGCATGTTTCCAAATATAGAAACCTTCCTTAAAAATAACGAATTTTGAAAAAAATAAATGGAAAGCATCTTGTATTACTTGTTCGAGGTTCCAATTTTTGTAACAACTATTAATCCTTTATATTTTGACATTCCGCTTTGCTGTCGTACTTTTTTTTTCGAGTTTTACTTATCAAACTACACAATTTTCATTTCACTTTTAATTTTTTTTCAGTGCTGTAACGATGTTGTACAAGAACGATTTGCACCTGAGTTGAAGTATGATATTGCACTGAGGTTAGCTGCTCTTCATATGCAACAACATGCCCTTTCAAGTTCCTCAACTCAAGGAAAAATATCCATTAAATTAATCGAGTGAGTATACGTCCATTGGTAAATATGAACTATTTAGATGAATATTTTTATCTCATTGAATATAAAACTGCACCAACCAATCCCATATCAGCTATTTCAGGAAATTCAGTGAATTTATGCACTTGCAGCATCAATCCAAAAATATGAGTTATTTTTTATTTTGGCATCCATGACTTAATGTGTAAGATGCACATTTGGTATTTAGTGGCACCAACCTAGCAAACGTGATTATCCACAAAAAAATGATCAGGCCACATATTTATTGTCTTCTTTAGTCAGTTAGATCCATTATTATACATTTATTTCATCTGTCTTTTAAAATGTTGATATATATTTCCAGATTATGAAAGTTAACGACTTCTGGACTCAGTTCTATTAATAACATTTGCCTCCTTTATCTCAAAAGTATCGGTTTTTATGTCCAAGATGTTCCGAAACTTTCCTTGGCTAAAGGAAGGGGAGTGAAAAAGCAAAAGGGAAACATCCATTATAGAGTTTTATGAAAACCATAAATTTAGTGCTAAAGCTTTGTAAAGTGGCACTTTTAGTCCTGTTTAGCTGTAAATCTTATACATGTGCATTATTTGAATCTTCTGATTTACCACTGTGCGTTATTGACAGGCCCCAAAATGTTGACTAATGGGTTCACTAAACGCTGATTCAACATAGTATATGGTTTCATGCCTTACAACTGCCGTTAATTCCGAAACTAAATAACAGCTTGAGTCGCACAGTTTACTACTTGATTGATGGTAGCGAAAATTTATTCTTGGTTTTTGGTTCTATTACTCATTATTTGTGGCTGAAAAAAGCAATAAACGATAAATCTCATACGCTTTCTGATGGCAAAGTGAACGAAAAGGATTTTAAAACTTCGGTCGCAGTTTCTTCTACATTGTTGTTTTCGTTTTGCATTACTGGCTAACAAGGCATTTTCCTATTCTGATTAATATGTAAAACTACTCTCTAATTTTTAGCTGCGCATTGCAAAATCACTATTTTGTCACAGTTGTGCATTACGAAATAGTTATATATGTATATTTAAGATATACATGTATTTGGTCATTCGAAATGTATTATATTAAGTTTTATGTTTTAATTTTCTATTTTAATC
>JAQGAE010001191.1:0-25087 GCA_034696685.1 Julus scandinavius
TATCATTTTCGCTTTGACCTAAACTTGCTGTATCATTTTCGCTTTGACATGGATTTCTTTGAATATTTTTTATTCTTTTAAATAATTGTAGGAATTGCTGGTGTTTATTTGTTATCTGATATGTAAGCAGCTACATATTTCATTTTTATTGCCATCTATAAGGTATTTTCTTGTAAAAATAGACTTTCCCCAGTGTACACAGTCGTTGAATGCAGGTGTATCATTTTTGCTTTGAGCCACTGTATATAAGTGTTGATGGCTTGCATTGCCATTTAGGGGCCATTCAAAAAGGACGTCCTCATGACAGGAGGAGGGTAATGGACACACAATGCGTCCCCAGTCCCAAATGTACATTAATTTTTAAAACATCGGAAAAGTCGGAAATTATGCCGAAGTTTGTGACACCAATTTTATGCTGGAATTTCCCTTCGATTTTTGGAATTTTCCGTTAATCATAAAAATTTGAAAAATGCCATGAAATTGGTAGCGAGGTGGGTGCATGGAAATTTGTAGGATGGTCCATTGTATGTTCCAACAAACTTTTTGGACACCCTACTTTTCAAAAAATTAAGGACGTCCATGATGGGGGGAGGGTCTGAAATGGAAACCATGTGGACAGGGGGTGTTTTGAGGAATTTCGGGGACGTTCTTTTTGAATTGCTCCTTATCATTATCACACCTGCATGGGTTGAGTTTCGTTGTATTTGGAATATGTTCGTGAACGTATACACGCAACTTGTATTGTCCACTTATTTATTTATTTTTATTTTTATTTTCTGATGGTAACTTTTGCGACTGTAAATGAATCGTCGAGTGGATTCTTGATGCAACGTTAGCTCTGGAAATTGGAGTTCGTTGTTGATGGCCTTAGCGGTCTGTCGGGAGTAGTTAAGCATGGCTGTAGTTTCATACATTGACTTCGGTTAAGGTTGTTGACTTTATACCGTTGTCCAGCCTGGAGTTTGACCGATTGTTCTTATTAAGGACTGCGAACACGAGTCTTATTCTTTTGGTCAGGCAATTTGTGATTGGACAACTTGGTTTGTCCCAGTATACCAACTTGATCAATTTTGATGCATCGGTTTCTAGGAAGATAAACCTTAATATTACAAGAAAAATCTTGAGGGGAAACTTTTTTTCATAATTCGTCTTTTGCTGTTTTTTATATTACAGCTATTTTGGATTAGTATATGCTTTCCCAGGTGTAATATTCATATATGGGCCATGTATGGTTTATTCCAAGTGCGATAGACCAGTAATTTGGACACATCTGCACATACGTATATGATCATCAGATATTCTGTTTCCCATTCATGTACATATACAGGCCCGGTCGCCACCAGCAAATGCTAAATCAGGATGACATTTTTTTTCTCGTAAACACAATCCTGATTTGCAAAAGTTTGGCACTGGTGACAAGTCAAGTGATATACAATTTGAAAACATGTTTTTCATTTTTTTAATTTGACTGTATACTTCTTATTTTAACTGTTTAATATTTATAAAATCTTTTGCCAGAAGTTGTCTGTATTTCCTATAAATTGTTCAGCAAAAATTGATTGGGATGCCTGCCAATGTTGGCTCTTTCTTTACCCTGCTCCGCATAAATCGTCGCGATTCGATGCCATTACTTAGTCTATTTCGTTTGAAATCCAAATGCCAGAGTTACATCACATTCTGAGGCCGTCCATAGACCCTGGCTGCAATTGTGAAAATGTTAGATAAAATAAATTGGTCTATCGGATCGTTCTTGATGCTACATTGCCTAGTCCAAGGGCGTACTCAGGCACTTAGCCGTTACCTTTTCAACGGGAAAAAGCATGGCTGACAGTTATCGTTATGGTGAACCTTCGTTGCCAAGCTACAGATCCTCAGCCAGCTTAAACGCCGGGGTTTCAGCTTAATGTTTTTTGTAGGAGTGAAGGGGAAGATCGTGTTGGATCTTAAGTGGAAAATACTTTTGGAACGGCTAAAGAGGAATTGTTGCACGGCTTGATAGCAAGGAAAAAGGTGGAGGAGGACTCGTTGACTTTTGTGGCTTGTAGACAGTGTCTGCTACAGGCGCTGAAACACTCGTATTATTGATACGTCCCTTAAGGTTTCATAGTTTTTCGATCATTTATTTGACTGATTAGCTCTCTAGCATATCCGGCTGACTTCTGACCAGAGTGGAATAATCGTAGGGCCATATACGGCATTGTATTTAAAATACAATGAATGTTTGAAACCATGCGTGGGCATACCGACTCCCTCTGATCTTAGAAACCCTCTAAACTATTACTAAGCACCTGGTCCCGGCGATATTAGTTTAGAGGGGTTATAACTGTATTCCCATATGGGACATATTTAATTTTTCCTCCCAAGGAAAAATGTGCTTGACAATTTATATAATTTTGCTTACTGGAAATATCATGCATTTATAGGTATATGTTCGACTTTATTTAATTTGCTAGTATTCTAGTTTGTTTTGGGATTTGTCTTACTAGCTTTCATGTTTTTGTATTCATTTCATTTACAATCTCAAAATTCCCATTTGATTCCCATTGATTACAATTAAGTATGCCTTGGTAGTTTGTTTATTTGTTTAGATAAGTCATTTTCCATAAATTAAAACATTTCAGGTAAAAATGTCTGCGTTGTTGTCAACTGACTGCAAATAAGATAATCACCACTTCGCCACCACATAAAGTGTATAAACCATTAGGCGTTGTGATTTAATTTAAACACTGAATTTCATGGTCAGAATTTCTTGATGTACGATGGTAAAGCTGCAGGATGAAACGATTGCAAAAAAAAAGCAAAAGATTTTTTTTCTGAAAAAGTACACCTTTCAACGAAGGAAATTGGAGAATATATCTTGCAACATATAAGTGATTGCTTTTGATTCCAACTTTTAATTCTCACCCCACTTCATGACTCCATGACTGTATAAAATGTACAGCAAATGCTTGAAATTTGCTCTACCAGAAGCATGGATGAACTTTTTTGGACTTTTTTTTCTCTCCCTCCATATAGCAATTTTCAATAAGATTGCAGGTTGAGCTTAATTGAGTGTGCAAGGCACCCCCTTCAAAAATGCAGTAGTGTTGCAAAATAAATGCTATATAGGACGCATTTCTGCCATTTCGTTGAGTTTTTCGCGAATCGTCTAAAGGGATATATCTTTTTTATTGCGGTGTTTTTCGCTCTTCTCATTTGATGGAAGTCTAGGCGCTAGGAATGCGCATGTAATTGCAAATAGATTTGCAGTCAGAAAAAGTCGTATCCCAGGTAACGCACTCGAGTTGAAAACTAGGTCAACTTTTCAGGAAATTTTTCAGGAGAGCAAAATGTTCCACATGATAAATTGGGATGGAATTGGTTTTAATGGAGGGATTCAGTCTCTGATTAGTTAATGTTCAATTTGCTGGGAAAGGAACTCTTACACTTTCATTAAATTCAGACTCATGCTTTATATCGTTAACTGTACATAATATATTTGTTTACCTTTTTCTCGTTCATTGTGAATTTAGATCCCATTTGGAATAATGACCACTTCCAAACTATCTTGGTTATATTTAGGTAGTTTAAACCAGACTCGCAACGCATGTGTGGAATTGTTAAAATATAAAATGTCCTGTTTCTGAAAAACAAAAAATACTGACCACAATCATGGTCACAAATCTTTCTTGTCATTTTTCGCGGTTGTGACTCCTATTAGATTCCTTTACTGAACACTGTCTCGTTTTACAATTATTTGGTAATCAAGCTACAACCAAGATATTTCACATTCTGGTAAATGTGATTAAGATAGCCAAACTTATGCCTCACCCTGTGCGTATTCGCTTTGAATTTCATTACATGATAACGATTGTTCAATTCTATTTAATTGAAGTGGTTTATTATAAAATGTGAAGCAATTGTGGTTAACAATTTGCCTAGAGCGTTAAATTTATCGTTAAGTCTTAATCGGTTGTCCATTACACGATGGCTTCACTTGTCATCGAGCATTATTTAGCACCAGTGTCACACATCTGGTCGGATAATGCGCATTCACGCAGCGCTGTTTCGTTTTCAATCATTATTTTGGATATTTATCTGCATTAAACAAATATAAATGTTCGTATCGATTTCCGAAATGCCTTCATGAAGATGCAAAAAAAAAAAAAAAAAAATGTATAATAGTGTTGACTGCGTGCAGTTGATAGGATTGTTGGAGGTCTACAATGCAAACAGACAACATTATTCATTCATCCTATGTTACGCGTATTATATCGTGACAGACGTTTAGCCTGATTATAAAAATACGAGAAATTTATTGACTATAAGTTTTGTAAAGTGCATATGTATGTAGTTTTATAAACACTTGCAGCAGATATATTATGTTACAATAGTTGCAATCACGCATGGATATTCTTGGGTTTGTTTGCACTACTATATTCGATATCATTTCAACATAATGTTATATTTAATATATATTCTTTTAACTTTATATCAATGTTTATTTGATGCATTATCAATGTTATAAATGTGCTTAGACATCGCAATATCTAAAGGGCACAAGCTTTCAAGTTTATTCAGTGCATATATATGTATTACCTGTTCAAATTCTAAATTTTACGAAATATTTTTATGTATGAATAACGGAGCCCCACCCAGTTTTCGATATAAAACTTTGCTTGGGTTATTTTAAAGTTCACATAATACATTTCTTATTTATAGTATAAATTCTATGTAGAAGTATGTACTGTAGTGTACATTAACATTAACACATATTTAGTCAAATTTTGCAACATTTATTTTGAATTTTAAATGAACATGAAGATGGTGAAATCTTAAGTGTATTCTATCAAAGCACAAAAACAAGACAAGATGACATATCAGAAGTGACTACGCAGAATGTTATTAAATTTATTGATACTTCATGCTGGAAGGTAATGAAGGCAGTTAAATATATCATTGCCGATATAACTGCACATCATTAGGACAGTCGCTTAATCAGTCCAAAGCATTATTGTCCTGATGTGACTCAGTTCACGAATACATGTATTGTAATATATCAAATTGCGACGATGATCGTATATAAAATACCATTCAAACACTTATTTCAGTAGAAATCCATGAAGACAGTAACACTGTCCAGTCACACATAGAACTTTATAATGTAATATTACAAACTTCTGTGAGGGACTAGAGGTATTTACGATATTTCTGTATTCATGGATGATTAATTGTCAAAACATTGCAGTTGCTGCAGAGGTTTATTAGTGCAGCGAGTTTATAACAGCATGAAAAAGGCCACATATCTTGGATTTTTGTGCAAAAATTAAATTGATCCATGGTGAGCTAAGAATTCCAACTGCCGGAAGATTCAATTATGCGAATCCATTTGCGAGAAATTTAAATAGCCAGATATGCATTCACTCGAGTAGGAAGTTTATTTTGGGTGTATAATGCGGACTATTGTGATATATTTGCATTTTGTTGTTGGCATTCGCCAATAATAGGATATTAGTATTCTTAAATTGTTGTATGTAGTTGTGACTCGTATGTGGATATTTGAAATTTCCCCAAATCGACTTTCATACACCAGCATTTTCAGGACAAAAATTGAAACATGTTGTACACATGGTTACTTTTTTTAATTATTGGGTATTGTATTCTTTTTTCTTGTATCTTTAATGCGTTTTCAAATAATAGCATGCTAAACTTGGTGATGCTACCATTGGCGGGCATTGACTTCAGGACTTCCCGTTATATACGTAACGAAAATTTATGTCACGTGTCCCAACCGTTTTGATTTTCGATTACGAAGAACAAGGGCGTTACTAGCGCCACCTTCCGTGCAAATGAGCAGGGAAAGTCCCGTATGGATCGCGTTCAAAATTAGGTTATAGGTCTTTGTGTTTGCAGTCGCATTGGGACAACAAAAAAAACTTATTTCTTAATGTTTAGCTGAGTATCTGCCAAACGTATTTTTCGCTTTTTTTTCATCTGTCTTCGAGCGTGCCATCGAACAAATACGCATCTTCTCTATTGGCGTCTGAGATGTGGGATGGATTGGTGATGCGGAGATGCTCTTCTCGGATGCTTGGTTGCCATGACGACCGCCATCCCGTTGCCCTGGCAACCATCCAGGTTCACGTTAGCAAACTGTAGCCGTACGAACAAAGGCCAGCTTAATAATGAAGTGCATTAGACCAGTCTGAGGCCGTGTCTTGAACTCCATATCAATGCATTCATTATAGATTCAGCAGAGTCATCCTCCATATTGCCCCCTAAAAGCAAACTCTACGGCAGGGACCGTCCATGAATTCGCGACGCCATCTTGGAACGTTGGGAGTGTGTGAAATTTCTAATTTCACGAAACTACTTATGCAAATACTGCGAATTGCACGTAATTTCCATAGCAAGGGAATTTCATAGGTATAAGAACCATCATTTTTTAATACTATGTTTGTTGAAAGGGTTAGTTACACCATAACAATGAAAACTTTTTGTTGTCATTTATGAACAGTCTTTTCGGTTGAAGAGATGCTTTTTTGCTAAGTGTCAATGTTTTGTCTGAAGTTTTTTTGTAAGGGCTGTGCTAAGAGGCACATAAGAAATCGTGTCTGTGTGTATTCGTTATGAAAAAATATGTGGCAAAGAAGCAGATATCTGTTTTCAATGTGGCAAAGGGTTGATGTGTTTATAAGGTCGTGGTGTAAGCTCTGAATCGCCTGAAGAGTCCAACTTTCCATCCAATTTGCAAGTTTTACTGTTAATCCTGTAAGTGGTAGCAATGTGCCTTGATGCCTTCGGATATCTAGGTTGGGCATTGGTTCTTTCTACTAGTACATTTGTCATATCGTATACCATCTAGTAAGTTTGAAACTGAAACTTGTTGAATACTGAGGAAGCACAACTGAACGATTTCAAACTATTTTCAGCAAAGAGTTCACAACTAGCTGCATTCAACATGCTAGTTGCTAATAAACTTCCAACTTAATATAAAATACAAAACTTGTAAATATCCCTTACAAAAATGTAAGGTATCAACTTAGTTAAATTATATTATCCAGTGGGTATCAAGGTATTCTTTAGGTTTCTTAGAGGTATAAAAATTTGAAACGTTTCAAGGTTTCTTTTAGGTTTTTTTTAGTCATCAAAAGGTTTCATTCACATTCAATGTATCTTTTAGGTTTCAGATATGTAGTTATGGCAGAAACGTTTATAAGTATCAAAAAAATTTGAATTGAAATAATAAATATACTTTAAGGATACTTTGATCACAAATTTTTGGTTTATGTCAGAAAATTATATCCCATATGGAAAAAATATGGCTGGAAATATACATTTTTTTTTCAAATGTATTAGTTTCATGGCACATATTCAGAAATTGGCCCAATATCAGTATATGCATTATACATGATATATATTATATAACATAAATACCTGAAGTTATAATCCATAATCCATAGGTCCCATTTTTCTATGGGTCTCATGTGTATGTCAATGGATCTGTTAACTCTACAAGAATGAGGTGTAAATAAAAAATAAAAAAATTAAAAATTAAAAAAAAAACACAATCACACTCAGGAGGGAACAAACCCACATACTCTTGAGTTCCCAGGTCAATACCCAAACCACTTAATTACCAATAAGTCATTTGTGAAACAGCATTGAGAAAGGTATAAATTCAAGTTTGTATGCACCTCAACATATAAATATTATCTTGGTCACGATTTGTAACACGATTGTGATATGCAATAGTTTGCCTAAATTTGTCGTGGCACACTAAAATATGCCTAAATTAGTTGTGGCAGACAAAAATATCCGGAATATTTTAAAACTAATTATTTGTACAATATATTTGTCATATATTGTAATTACTCCGAATTTTATTCTCCGAAAATTTATTTCCAAACTATGTATATGTTGTTACAATACATTTGTCATATATTGTAAATAAATTCTGAATATGCATTTCCAAATTATACATTTTTACAACATACTATTTGTCATATATTTAAAATATATTATATTTTGAAACATATTTAATATATTACTCATATATTTTAAAAATATTTTATATATTATACACATATTATTTCCCATATGGGTTATTCTGTCAAATAACGAATTACCCCACAAAATTGCCTAGTGAATTTTATTAAAAGGCACTTTAAAGACTATTAAAAGTTTACAGCAATCACAAATAGTGTTGGGCAAAGATTCACAATGATCTGATTGGTTGCAGATTTATCTTAATTAGGTATCAAATTAATGAAATAATACATGTATCTAAAGTTTCAGTAAGGTGTTTTATATGTATCTAAAGAAACCTTTCCATGCAAGTAGTAAGTTGTGCAATTTTAGTTTCTTTTAGCAAAAAAATGTGCTGAAAGTGTACAAAAATTGAACAAGTTAGATGCATATATTTAGTAAATTTTAATTTTAATTACAATTTTTTTGAAAATTTAAACAATACTACCATCGTCTATAATTTTGTTTATAGCTGCAAGTTGAAAATAGATAACTATTGCTAGGTCTGGATACCCCTTTAGGAGAAATATATTAGGTCTAAGTTAGCCCTTAATATTGCGTGTTGCTATAGCTTGATGCTATGGCAACTCTAAATGAAACTTTAGAACTACATAATTTAGGGAGGATGGTCTGGATACCCAATTAAAGGTAATGTAAACCTTACATGGGCCTTAATTAGGCCCTAGTTTATTCAGCTTAATTTAGGCCCTAAATAATCCAACTACATGTTGGCTCCCAAGCTTCATGGTGCAATACCACCCAATCATGACTAGCCCCTCCTCCACCCCCTGTTTGGTGCACTACTAAAGGAGAGTTAATGGGGGTTAAATAGTGGACAGTATACTGCTAAAGGAGAGGTAAGAGGGAAGGGATGAAATAAACATTTACCAAAGTGGGAGAAGGGAATGGTTACTTTTTTTGCAATTTCCCTATCCCCCTCCCCAAAAAATACAATGATGTAATTTTACACATTCCCGAACTGAAGAACAGGCCAGTAGAATGGTATACAACTACAACTGTAACCCTTACCGTGAAGTAAAGTAATAAGCAGAGTGGCACACTAATTTGCATTGGTCTACTTTTAGACCCTCCATAACAAAAGTGTAATCCAATTTAATACCTAAAGGTTACCAAAATGAAATGTTGATAAGTTTCCTCTCTATACCTAATGGATATCAAATTAAAATGTAAGGTTTCCACTCTATACCTAATGGATCCCAAAATGAAACTTTTATAGGTTTCACTTGCACCCGATCAGACCTTAAAGATACCTGTGAAGATACCTTTATGAAACTTCAAAAATACCTACTTTGAAACCTATTTGAAACTTTAAAGATACAGTGATATTTTTGAAAGGGATATCTCTTAATAAGCAATTGTAGTTTCACCATATCTAAATTATCTATTCGTGCCAATCACATCTGGAAAAATGTCGACAGGAATTGTTATAGCACATCAGAAATCATTCACATTGGTAGTCGAAAGGGTTTTCACATAGTTGTAACAAAATTTACGATATCCCGGGTTAACTGTGATGAAATTGAGCTAGTAAAGTTCTAACTTAACGGACTATCATGGTGGCCATCACTCTTTATTGATGTGGCCAGAAATCGATGCCGGTGCACTTATGACTAAATTATCAAAAGAAGTGGTATTCACGAAAGGTCTACAGTTAGTACACAATACAAACGTGTATTTTATTGTTAGCAGATAATCATTCACAGTATACGCTGTTTGGGACTTGCTTTTCTGAAAACCGTCCTTTTCTGGACAACTTTGTTAACTAGTGATGTTAGGTTTCTTATAAGCCTAACAATCGAATCAAAATGACGAAGTTAATTTAATTATTGTAGTGTTATTGTCCCGCAATTCGTTGGCACCTACAGCCTCTGCCATTGCTAATTACGTTATTGTGACCATTTAAGCACCAATGATAATCATCACTATATTAGAAGTGCTAATAAAGACGTTAGTTTCAGCATTCAAAATTAGAGCTCCACTGATTCCTGAGATTAATGAAGATTGCCTTGATGGTTAAAACTTTACTGTGTTTTTAACAAGTGACTATGTTGGTAATAATTCATTATAACTTCATTGGTTTAACCAATATTTGTAGTCTTCCTTATGCACCGAATAAAGAATAGATAATTCATAATGCAGCTTGTAAATGTAAACTGAAACAATATTTTTAATTATTTAAACTTCATTTGTTCTAATAATGCACGTGTTTTTTATGGTTTCTTACTTGCCAAATAAGGAGTAAATAACCAATGTTAAATTAGAAAAAGAAGATGGAAATTTTAAGAAAAAAATTGAAACAGCCTTAAGCTTAGCATAAGAAAAAAAGTGGGAGAAAATAAATTTTAGATATTTTATGAATATTTGTGAATATGTTATGAATATTTTATCTTTATATGAAAATGATAATTATGTAATGTACACATTTCAAACTGCCACTTTTGGTTTTATGCAACTTTGCTCGTGGTTTTATATATAGTAGTTAATCGAATAGTGAGTGTACTGTAGGAGTAAAATTCACTGAAATCAACTCATGCAGACATGTGTATTGTATACATATACATGGATATATCCATTAGGATTTTTGGGTCGCGGAGTGAATTAAATTTATATAAAAATGGACGTGTATTTCAGGGCTATATATTTGTGCATTGTCCCACTTGAAGTAATCATGCTTATGAGGCTCTGTGGCTCTTTTTTAAATTATTAAGTGCATGTGACGTGCCATGAAGACAATTTATGCGTAGTCAGTGGCTTCAGGAAAATGCATTAACATGGTTGGACCCAAATTGGTGTACATCAAACAGCTCGTATATCTTGACGTCTGAGCTAAAGGGTTTTTATCGCCATATCGTGTTCTGCATGAACATGCGTTAGTCGGCACAACTGCATTGCATATAACTAACCCACCCCCACACCCCGCTTTTTTTTCTCCACACTAATATCTTCATTGGACCGTGCTATTACCACCGAGCAATCCAGAAATATTTATCAAAATACACGCCCACACTTAGTGCTGAAAACTTGCTTTTCCAACTCCTCGTCTGGCTGCGTACAATTTCTGTGGCCAGACAACAACAAATTGATGGACATAAGACCCAACAGTTTGTTAGGGGAATGACACAGTGAAATTTCGACTTTTTCAATGGACTCAGTTGAGATTATTAAATCGTGCATTTAGAAAATCTTACAAGATTTTTAGTTCATCTTTGGTAAAATATATATTGATATACCTATTAGTAAATCCAAAGATTTTCCTTTCTGTAGTTGTGATGTGTGTTCAGGAGTGAATTTTAATACATAATTACTACGTCATGACATTTAGCCAAAGCTCAAAATGTGTCCATTTTTGGATTAATGCAAAGTTGGCGTCGAAATGATGTTTACAGTCCAAAGAATTTATTATAACTTCTTGGACAAGTACAAGTTTATAATAAGGTTCATATAAAGATGCCTTTTGTTAGTTGTACTGTTATCATTGCAAATGTGGAAGTTTCTGTGTTTTTGAAGCTGAAAAACATGTTTGTGTTCGATGCAAACGTACTTTTGAATTGTTTCCGAGTTGTTGTTGTGTGTTTGTGTTTGAAAACAAGCATTTCCTTTCCAATAAGGGTATTCGTAGGGAATGGAAATTTAGCAAGATGCACAGTACGAGAGTTAGTAGTGGTATGTTTTGCTAAGCGTTCGATCAATCACATGATTAGTAAAGGGTTAGACTTTGAACAAGACTGAGCTCTATGTGCATAGAGCTGTAGTGCCAAAAAGTCTGAAGTGCTTACTTATACCTCTCTGACGCGCCACGAATTTCTCCGCATTATCGAGTCTAAGCCTTTGAAGCAAAAAAAAAACCTTTTTAATAATGCTCTCACGAATTGGCCATGAGCAAAAGCATAGTCTTCTTGAAAAAACATTATAGACTCGCATTCTGCATTGAAATAGCCCATCGGGAAATGATATTTACACTCCAACGGAAACCCAGTGGCGCCACCACACGATGTCGCCTTGTAAAGTGTAGCTGGCGTTGCTTGTCTTCCCTTAAACAATTGATTCTAACTAACTATCCGTCTCATTTTAAGCTATTTTAATTTGCCATTTTTAAGATGAACTTAGATTTTGCTGTATTTTTGTAATTTTATATTGCGTTATCCGGATAATTGGAGCACGTATGAATTAATAGCTTCCATTATCAAGTTGTCGGTGGTCAATAGTCATTCTAGAGGCTAGTAATTTTCACCCCCATCTTTATTTCAATATTCCCAGCATAACGTTTCAGTGTACAGCCATCTTCAGGTACATTACTTATATCTCGGAAGACAAAGTCAGGGACAATGAGCAATCTAGATTCCGTATACTAGATACATTTACCAGAAACAATTACTAGAAGCATTTACAAGAAACATTTGCTAAAAACATTTGCTAAACATTTACTACGACATTTGCTAAACATTTACTGGAACATTTACTAGAAACATTTACAAGAAACGTTTACTAGAAACATTTACTAGAGCATCTACTAGAAACATTATTGCTTGTTTCAACCACCCTTCTTTTCTTGCCTTTGTTTGGTGATCATCACTAAATGCAGCTATCTTCTAAAAAGTATATTTGGAGTCAGGTAGCATGTTTCCGTAAAAACATTTGCTAAACATTTACTAGTACATCTACTAGAAACATTTGCTAGAGCATCTACTAGAAACATTTACTAGAACATCTACTAGAAAAATTATTGCTTGTTTCAACCACCCTTCTTTTCTTGTCTTTGTTTGGTGATCATCACCAAAGGTAAGTATTTGGAGTCAGGTAGCACAAAGAGGTTATTTAATGGCACTATGAGTGTCAGCTCATCACGTCTTGATTACATTAATATTTCAATATGTATATATACGAGTTCAAAATAAAATTAAAGCGAGGTTGTTGGCTGTTGGGCAATAACTAGAATGCTGGCAATGCGGAAAGTTAACCATAAGGTTGGAAGATTATTATTGATGTTAGATAGAAGAAAAGGAATTAATTCCACTGCTGTAATGATGGGAGGTAGGGGTGAGCGCGCTTTTGTTGCGAGGATGAGGGGGTTATCACAGTTGTAAAGGAGATGGTGCCAGTCATATGATTTGGATGTGCATAGGGGGAAGGGGAGTTGAGGTGAAATTTAAATGTAGCCTTTTTTGATGCAGGCACTATTTGGGTTAAGGCGGAGGTGGAGTGCAAATTTTTTTAAGAAAAAGGAAATATTTAGGTTTACATATGGTTGAAGGTGATGGGGTGCAGAGTTGAGAAGTTTGTAGGGGCGAGCGGATGCATTTATCTTATCTGCTAGGGAGGTGTGAGAACGGGTGTATGCTGCCTCTATAGTTATCTTTTTTAGAGCTTCTATTAGAAATATTTACTAGAACATCTACTAGAAACATTATTGCTTGTTTCAACCACCCTTCTTTTCTTGCCTTTGTTTGGTGATCATCACCAAATGTAAGTATTTGGAGTCAGGTAGCATGTTTCTAATAAATGCATGGACATCTAGATTGGCATGATTGGTCCTATTATTCGGATGGCTCGTGTTCATTTGGCCCTAATATCCAAAGGCTTCAGTGTCAAGAATGAGTATGTAATATACATGAAATTGAACTAATGTAGTTCTTAGCTCAAAGTAATGGTTTGTCTCATTACTTTATAGCTCCATCTGTGTGCATTTGGGTCTGTCTGTTTATGTATTGATCAATATTTGAATTCTTAGCCAAGTTTTCGTTTAAATAGTAAGGGCATTACACAAAAAAGTTCTTTTTCTGTTCTTCTTCATGAATAGTAATCAAGCTTTTACTGCCATTGGGCAACTATTGCTATTCATGTGAAAAGATTCAAAAATTCGAGTTTCTTTGTTTGTTCTTTAAGAATCATGATCGTGCAAGGTGAAACTTTGGCTAACACGGATATATTAATAGTTTAACTATATTAATAGTTTATTCTGTGCTACGTTGAAATATCAAGAATATTTGATTATTGTGCGTTCCAGTTAAGATTGCAATCTATCATTGTCAGGTTTAATGAATGCATTTTTATTTAAGAAGATATTGGTAAATAAACGTCTGGGAATTTAGTTGAACCTTAAAGAACGATGTATGATTTGATCACTGCATGGTCATTGGTTATCATTTGCCCGCATGCTTCTGTTGATTGTCTGCAATTTAATTGAGGATTAACGGTAAAGCTTACTTTTGCTAAGGGTTGTTTTTTCGTTATGCGCACCCTGTTCTGATTACAGTAATCGGGATTATATACCAGTGCAAAGAAGAAAACAAGCATAATCAGTTGGACAAATCTTAAGACTGGTTTAATACATTGCTTCAAAGCTATTGTTTATGGAGTCCTATTGCATCCTGATGAAACGAATAAGTTCATTGTATTAGTCCCATGTTTTCATCACATGTTTTGCATACATGTTAAGGCATAATTCCGTGCCTCTCAAATATCTTCAAGATGACAACATTTAGGTTAAATCTGATGTGAGGATTCCATAAAACACGTAGTTTGTGGCATTGAACGTCAATGTGGTACAATGCCCAGTTATAAATTTGTAGAGCGTCGTCAAATTTGCGTGGTCATTTTTTTTGTCACAAATGGTAGCAATCAGGCATTGCACCTATGCTTAACAGCAAAACTCACCTTACATACTCGTGAGTTGTACCAGGTACAGATTAGAATCAGCTGTATTTCCATGTTATGACATGTTCATTTTTGTATCGATCTGGAACTGCGGAGTTCTACTGTGCCTGTACCAAAATTTCACCATTCGTATCAAGATACAAATTCATTGTATTTCGATGCATATAAAGAATCTTAGTTTTAGCCTTAAACATGTATAAATGACGGTATTTCTTTACACTATATACGACGAGGATTTCACGATTTGCATCATAATACACATTAAAACATCCCTAAGTTTTCAAAGAAAGTTTCTTTATGCACATCACACAGAAATTCTGACAATTCCATCGGGATACATCGCAATTTCTATTAAACAAAACAACACAATTACGTTGTTTCCATCAGTATTCTATCCAGTTTCCATTCGTCGAATATAACGAAATTTCGTTATATCTTGACTTGTACCGTATTAAGAAACAAATACATTTTTTTTTTTTTTTTGCGGATCAGCTATTTCCGAAAATGTTTGTAGAGACCAAAAAAGCCGTAAGATGATGGCGTAGCGCCATATATGATACCGGTAATATTTCCGTAGCCCGAGAAAGCCTTTGGGCACCAAATTTGCGAAGTTTGAAACGTTTATCCTGCCATGGTGTCGTTTCGAAATAAATTGCGTGAGACACGAGCTTTGAGCGTTTTCGCGGTGATGAATTCGCACTGTAATGCTTTTTTTTTGCTTTTTTTTGCCAAAATGCTGTCCAATAGCCTTAACCAAATTGAAGGTGAGAGGACAAGCCGAATATGATGTATTTTTTTTTACTTGTGGCGTGAATAAAAAGGCAATGAAGAAATATTTGACACCTAATGTTTCGGCACACATAAACCTCGCTTGTTTCCATGGTAACTATGTCTCGCTAGCCGGTAATTTCTCGCCCAAAAAAATCCATCGAAATCACCTACAGAATTTGAACAGGACAAAATGTATCGCTGTTTGTGCTCGATCATTCTGCTTCACTCGTTTCTAGGTGGCAGCCATTTTTTTTTCAGTATTTCTCGCCTTGAGAAATGTATATATACAGCAAATTCCTCCTGGCTTACCGGTTTTTTTTTTGTGTTGTTGCTCTTTTTTAGAAAATGAGAAATCTATGTAGTTTTTTTTTTCTTTTTTTTTTCTACGTGCCCACAGCACCAAAACAACAGTTGGTGGTATTAAGCCAGCATGAAATACTTTTGCAGGTTTAGTTAGCCAGACGACCAACTTCCAATGTGAGGAGGTGTTTTTTTTATTATTATACGCTTGAAACACTTCTGCTATATACTTTTTTTTGCACCTTAGCTGAAATGCGACCATGTAATGAAGTTTGCTTTGTCAACGGTTTGTCGGTTAAGATACATCAATCTGCCACCCCGCATTTCTTATGACTTTTGTTAGTTTTTAATAGAAATTGTTTTGGCTCGTGTCGTGAGCTTAATGATAAATGACTAACCCTCAATGTTAACTGTGTTATTTTAACTCGAAATAATTGTCGATGCAACACGTGTAACCCCGTGGGTATCTGAAAATCTAATTGCTTTTTTTTCTGTCTGTTTTAGGAGAAAAATTCCTTTTTGAACTACAACGTTTCCTGCATTTTGACTCTACCTCCCTATCAAAGACAAGGATATGGAAGGCTTCTCATTGACTTCAGTAAGTGAAAACTGTCTGTTTTATTTTGTTTTGTAGTTTACTGTAATAACGTGATTGGATTACTGCCTTTCGTTTGTGGTTTTAAGACGGTGGTTTCATCGATTAAAGGAGGAGATAATCAATTGAAATTATACAGCTTGAAAATGCACACAAATATTCTAGAAGGATAGGGATGTAATTTATTTAAATTTATTTTGGGGTTTTAAGCTGTGCAGAATTTAATTTAAAATGTTACCAATGGTGTGATTTTCATTATGGCCATGCACCTCTGAAACTTGTGCACATTTGTACATCTAACGCTATCTAACTTCACTTATCGCCCTAGAATCCGATTCGTTCACATAGACTATCCCATATCATAAAAGTGAAGCCTCTTTCCCCAGTAACCAAACTTGTTGGGCCAAAGTTGGGAAAACATTCCTTAGCCAATGTAAATGCATTGTGCCAATGGTTAAATGACTAATTTGGCCAATGTTGGGAAAACATTGACAATACGTCCATATATATATATATATATATATATATTTACGGCATTTTAACGTTCCCCTCCGGGTTTGTTTCAGCTGCCATTTTGTAAATATTAAAATTTTAGACATTGAAAATATCTTTGATTTGCATAAACTGCTGTACAATTTTGATATTTACAAAATGGCGGCTGAAATAAACCCGGAGGGCAAACTATTTTGCATATGTTTGTAAAAACGTTTATGTACGTACAATGTACGTCTTGGTGGAGACGCGCCTTAACATTAGCTAACTTCCAACGATTCGCCAACGTTGCCAACTACAATGCAACGGTTGGGCCAATGTTGTGTGTTACTTGGGTTGGTTAATGCGACATTGCTGATTGCAGAATGTAATGCCTGAAAGAAAGTTTATGCAAACCAAGTTGTCGTAACGTGGTTTCGTGAACATATTTCCATAAACAGGTTTATCTAAATGTAGTTGTCCACACAGAAACTGTTTGCTGGTCAAGGTTTATACTAGGGTGAACACCAGAAACGATAATCGCTTCATAGTGCGTGGAGAATAAGGGCCTTGGTAGGAGCGCCTTGACCATGAAACAAAGTTTCCTGAAACTTGGTTGCAGAAATCTGGTGGGCATCCACATATCGCAAATATATTTGTGAGACTCTGGTTCAGGTTCGTGTTTCATGTAGTGTGTACTAAGCATTATGGCGCTATAAGGTTCTTTTTTACTTTTTTCTGAAATTGAACGCATCAAAATAATCAAAGTACACTTATTAGTATTTATTCGTTTATGTATTTTTCATTATATCGTTGAGAAAAAGATAATCTTATGATAAAAAAACGTGTTGTGAGCCTTGACAATTTCATCCTCATTTTGTGTGCTGTGAGTTTTGGGAAAGGGTAGAGGGAGATAACTATAAAAAAATGGGTTGTAAAAAAAAACTATAGTATTTACAGTATTATGTGGAAATGTAACTTGTTAAATTGTTCCTTTAGTATGAGACAATGAGATATGATATGAATCTAACCCTTTTATGATTGCAAAATTGTTCTCGCCACCTGCTTGCCTTTGTTTGCTAGTGCTGGGAAATCCATAAATCATAAGCCGGAATCGGTATTATAAGTTAATGTATATATCAAGACGCACGCTGCAGCGCCGTACACGTTTTCTTACAAAGAAATAAGCCCATTTTTTAGCTGGATAGTATCTGTCATTTCTCTGTTTTGGTCGCACAAATCCTATAATTCAATTCTTTATCCCTTATATATGTATTTGCATTTACTTTTATCACTGCATACAATGGCACACCCTGTTGCTTAGCTACGATTTCTTTTTCAAGAACAAATCATACGAACCCAGACCCATGTGACGTCACAACTCGTTGAATCCCAGTCTGCTTCGTGACCTTAAGTCTTTGCTACATGTTTCTTAAATGCCGAATGGTCAATAAACACATTTGTAAGAAATCTGCAATTGTTGGCACGAACGCTGTCTGTGCAGTTGTCGAGATCTAATCTTAAGCAAGCAGATTTTGATTGCGAGTCTGTCGTATAAAAAAAATTCGGCTTGGCTTTTACATTTCTTTTAGTCTCTAGAACATTGTCATATAGGTTTTATTAGCAAAGAAGCATAGAATGAAGACATTGGCGACTGTCAGACTATAGAAAGAGCAAATTTAGCTTTAGTAAAAGCTCCAAAATATGCTAGTGTATAAATTAGAGGTAACTGAGCATGTGGTTTTAATTCACAGTTTTTGAGAAAGGTTTCAACTTTACTTAAGGAACTTAATCGTTTTTCTGGCTTAGTACTTCAAGGTGGACTATGTGACATAAGATAGTTTTCCAACATGACCACGTCCTTGTTTTCCAGAACAACCACCAATTGTTATGGTGGAGTAAAATGACACTGTTATATCTTCCACAAATGGTTATAATCACAATAGGGAATACATTTCTCAACAACGGTTGTTAAAAAGTTGTTAGTAATTTGTTAAACTAACACGAAAATTCACGAATTCATTTTAATTAGCTTCATCATTTTTTTTTAAGTTGACGGAAATATTATTATTTTGAATGAGTAGGTCTACCCTTTTATTTGTCAGAAAAGTGTGTCACAAGACGATATTAGTATAGTTAGTCAGACTATACTTGCCTAATTCCTGGCAAATGCACTGTCAAGTCCACAAGCTTTTCAACTCTACTTGTCTGGTGAAATTAACCATTTTTTACACTTCCTTAAATTAGGAAAATTACTAATGTACAGTACAATCAAAATTTTACCATGCACATGCACGCTATTGCACTAAACTATGCAATTATGCCTTATTATGCGTTTCATAGCTATAGGCATGAACCCATGGAAACAAGGCAGGTCCACAAAAAAATGGCTGCCAAAATCTTAGATTTCCAAACGTCTTTTTAATAAGAAATGGATGCCGTTGACAGCTTGGGCTTAAGGCAGCATTGTCAAGAGTAAGTCTGAAACGAAATTGCTTCATAAGTCGGGAATGTGTTCACATTACTCTATTTTTTTTTTTTTAGAAGTTTTTAATTTATTTTTAACCGTGTCACGGTGAGCTTAAGTTATCACAGGTTGCACCTGAAAAATGGGATTTCTCAGACAAAACACGGCTAGCTGATATGTTAGGGCTTATTGAATCACTCTTGATAGGTTATGAACCACATACGGAAAATTTACAGTGGTTTAACGGACGGTAAATTGCATTCTGGGAGTTATGCTAATTGAAATTTCTATAAAAAAAGAAGCTTTTTGGTAATCAGTTCAAGTATACGTGTGCGGCTTGTCATACCAATAGTGAGAGGATTTAGTATAAGTGACTTCTAATCTTCATATATTGAGAATTATGGAGGGCATTTAACATTCTAGAAGGTTTAGGAGCTGAATAATCTACATTTATACAAATATAGATTTTAAAAAGGATTTTTCTTTAAAATATAACCCAACTAGTTTACAAAGCGAAGGGTATCTATAATTTTGGTTAGATTTGACTGATAACTGCTGTTACTGTTTTTCATCATTAAGAACTTCCTCATTATAATGACATTAAAGTTAATAACCCTTTCATTAAAGGTTCTTTTATCTGTTTTACGATTTTACATTGAAAACTTCCTTATGTTTAGTAATGTTATGATGCTGGATCTTAATACCCCCAAAATTGACTCTAAAAATCTATTTTATGTACATGCACATTGTACCGGTATTGTATGATAGACATAAAATTTAAACATCGAACGGTAATATAAAATGATAATAATATGAAATGAAAGTTATGTTTATCGCATGTAGATGAAAATGCAATATAAAGTCAATTAAGGAATATCAGACTTGTAATTAAAGAACCAAGAATTTTCATATGTTGATTCCAAGATTCATAGAATTCTGTTATCCCTATTTGGTGGCAACGTTATTGCAAAAAGTGTCGACAATTCTTTAAATTTTAAGTTTTATATGTAAGAATGAAATTAACAAAGTAATTTTTATTCACTTTTTCTAATAAAAAGTTTCATATTTATTAAGAAATTCCAAAATATTTTAGTAGATACTTTGTGTATAGTGTTTCCAGAATTATCCCCACCTGCACCATACTGCACCAAAACTCAACTTTTCGTATAGTTGTTGCTACAACTTTTCTAAGTTCATTGACATTAAACATTATTCCTAGAAATTTCCAGAAATTCCTTGTTATTAAACAGGCCTGTAATATCTCTTATATCTCCTTCGGCTGTTTTGCACTTTTGTCTGGAAAGCAGCTATTTATTTAATCATTGTAATATCTGTTGATTTAGAAACTAAAAGCTAATATTTAAGCTCATTATTATAAGATGTAAAAAAAATCAAAAAATTTTAAAAGACTTGTCGGCCATACACAATTTTTTGTTTAATTAGCGTATTTAAGTTTGTCAAGAAAAAAACGAGTAATAAATATATAATAAATGAGCGGCTGTGTTCCCATTAGTTTAATAATAAATAATAAAAAAAATACCCACAATGCCGAATAATAAATCTTTTGTTCCATTTAATAATCAGTTACAACATGTGATTAGCATTCTTAATTGAAGTTGCATTTCCCAGTGGAATGCTAAATACAGTAATTAAGATTCTTCTTATGAATGAACAGTATCATTATTATTTACTCAAAATAGTTGAGGTTTCGTAAAAGGGGCAGCTGGGAATGGGTAACCAGGAAGTTTTAATTTAAATGCCTCAAAGCTAAGCAACTTAGAAGTTCACATTTTATTGTTTTGCACCAGCAATTCCTGATGTCAGAATAAATTCTTGAGGTATCACCATGGTAACGACTTAACAATGAGACTACAAGGTCCCTTAGATGATACGATGTAAAAATTACTATTATATCAATGATGTATTCTAATTTTTGAGTAATTTTCCGACTACTTCTAGAGTCAAAAAGTTCTGGCACTGACACAATGGTAACCGGAACACAAAATGCTGTTTAAACTATTATTTTCAAAGAATTGTCCTTCTGCAACAACACACCTCTGCCAGCGGTTTGTACAATGGTTCAACACATTTTTGAAACCCATTTTTAGCAACCTCTTTCAATGCAATCGTCGAATTTTTAATAACATCGGTTTCATCAGTAAACGTATCAGAAAATTGACCTCCGTGACATTGTCTGGTTACCATAAACTTTACGAAGCATTTCACATGTTTCTGTTGGGGGTTTTGCCCAATCTGTAGCAGAATTTAATGTTTGCGCGTTGTTCGAAAATTGTCATTTTGAAAATATGACACCAACATCTAGCAACGATCAATTAAACACGCCAGGGCACATGGTACAATCTCTAGCTTTCACGTGGACGATTCCTTTTTTTTAAAAAGGGGATACTGGCAGACTTATAACTACAAATCTCCCATGCTTGCCAGCTTTCCTTTCGCAATTACAAGCTTAGTGCCAGAACTTTTTGACTCTAGAGGTATGTTCAATTATGGTATATACAGGATGAGGCATAATTCAGTACCTCTCGAATATGTTCAATATGGCGACATTTTGGTAAAATCAGATTTCACGATTAAACACGAAACAACATGTGACAATTCCAGAAAACATGTTGCGCGTGACATTTGACATAAATTTCTAGGTTCGAGCGAATACAAAAGTTCGTCAAATTAATGTGTTGTGTACTCTTGTAACATTGAATTGCCTATATCAAACATCTATTGTGCGTGCTTTTTTTCAATAATGGCAGCAATCATGCATTACATTTATGCTTTACAGGAAAGCTAACCTCACAATCTCGGGAGTTGACCCAGTTACAGATTGGCATTTTTACTAGACTGAATATGGGTAACTTAAATGAAACATGTAACTTATTGTGGCTCAATGTCCGTGTTGTTGAATGTGTAATACACATATTCCAGCATGCTTTCCTGTAAAGCATAGTCAGTTGTGAAATATTCGAGAGGCATAGGTACTGAATTATGTATATGCCTCACCATGTACATGTGTCCCTTTCGAAAGAATGTGAAATTGTATTGTGGGGACATTGTTTTGATAAAGCATTAAACGCCAATATGATTTTGTAATCTTATGTATGCACCTTAATTGCAATTATATGCAATATGTTTTTGTTCCTCTTATTAGGTTACCTGCTGACAAAGGTAGAGCAAAAGATTGGATCGCCAGAAAAGCCATTATCTGACCTGGGCCTCATTAGTTACAGAAGTTATTGGAAAACAGTTTTATTGGATTACCTCTCATCGTTTGATAACAAGGAAATCTCCATCAAAGGTGAATTATATCACTGCATGTGAAAAAAAAACTTGTCTTTTTTATTAGCTTTAAAAAATCTTGGCAAGGTTTGTATCATGGAATAAAGAGAATACTTTTTTAAATCTTATGTACAACATCTTAGTCAAAAGGTGAGGAAAATCCTCCAGAGATTTTAATAAAACTATGGCCATCCACTTGCACCAAAGCCATGTCCCACCCATTACTGATTTTCTTTGGTCCTTACTAACTCTTTAAGGCACGTTTTCTCATTCTATATATTTATTTTTTTCAGACTTGAGCCAGGAGACTGCTATTAACTCTTACGACATAGTCAGCACCTTGCAAGCCCTAGGCATGATAAAATATTGGAAAGGAAGACATATCGTGCTAAAAAGACATGTAAGTAGTAATGGCTGGTCGCTTTGAAACAGTGCTAAACGACTCCCCGAGTGTCTTAGAACTTTTTTCGATCTTTAGCTAGCATTGTTTTCCTATAATTAATGTGACCCAGTGCGTGCCATTAGCACGGCCATTTAGCATTCAAATTGTCGACTGTTATCACCTAGATAACATTTGGTAAAACATTGTATTCGCCTTTGAGACCTATCCAGAGAGATCTTAAGTTGCAATCATTCAGCGCATTCAACAGATTGATTGGATTTTCGCTCAAGTGGTCCTTTATCTCTACTGAAAATAAGGAGGTTTTCACCGCTGAGATCTGAAATTCAATTTCGTTTTTTTGTGTAGGCAACGTTTCTCACAAAATCAAGTTTAATTTTTTTAACATTAGATTCACGTTTTATCAGAGAAAACAACTGATTAAAGTGAACCAGTCCTACGTGACTTTTGAATGCTCGAGTCAATATTAGCATTCGGTGGCAACATTGATTTTATTTTAAAAATTATAGAATTCAACTTGAAACCTGTTATAAATAAATCTAAGGCGACTAACTAAGATTTAGTTATGCGGCTTGATTTAAAGGTTATTAATAATCATTGGCAGTAAGCGTTTTACTGTAAAACTGTCTATAGATTGAATATCATGATTGTACAAGGCAATTGAGAAGGTCCATATTCATATATTTTTGATAGATCTGTCATAATTCCTCTATGATTTATAAATAAAACTATGATCAAAGTTCATTTATATAACAATAGTAAAATTTCCTTTTAACTTTATCAATGGGTAATGGCTTTGTGATGATCAACAGTACTACTGTAATTTCATTGATATAACACGAAATATTTATTTATTAATTTAAAAATTTTAATTAACAAATATATAATTGTTTATTTTTGGCAGTATTTAATGTATTCGCGAAAATAATCATAAACGGCCAATTTTTTTATTCCATTGGTTTCAAAATCCATATTATGGTCAGCCGCCATATTGGGGCTCCTTTCGCACGAATTTAGCTTAAGTCGAATGCATTTTTCGTACGTATTCTATATCTCCATAAATTCGTTTTTATTTGAAATTCATTCATCAGTTGCCTTTCAGGAAAAAAAACCACCCTTACAGTAAATACGTATCTTAAAAACTTTGCTTTTCGTGTTTAATTTATATTGTTTTAAGATAATTTGAAATTAGTCACAAATGAAGTTAATTATGTATACCCAAAGATGGCCGACGGCATTCCATTGAACGATTATGTCATTGTCATTCATAATTGCGTTGCAAGATTGTGGGCATGAGGGTTTTTCGCGCATGAATTTAGCAATTTATTTCATATAGTTTTAAGTAAGTTTTAAAGAAAGTAGGCGCGAAAAATATGTGAATATAGTCTTATTGGCTTTCATTATGAACGGGTAAGTTAACGCATACAGATAGTGGTAGGGTAACGAAAATGGCTGATTTTGGTTTACAAATTCGATATTAATTTAGTTTTTTTTTACAGGATATTTTAGATGAACATAGGCAGAGAATGAAAAGACGCGTCTCTGACCCGAAAACTATTGATGGTGCTTACCTGCGCTGGAGACCATACTTACCTGCGAACCGTTGCTGAGTACTTGTTCTTCACACCGCATCTGTCTTTCGCATATTCTTGTACATTCAGTAAGTTTACCATGCCAACTTCTAATATGAATCTCAAATTATATAAGTTTGGGATGTTTCTAAATCCAGTGTCAGCTTAAAATTGTATTCAAGTCCTTAACAAAATACTGTATTTGCCAACATCCCTAGTTGAGAGTGTGCATTTTCGTCTGTTGCTTATTCTTACATTTCCAAAAGGTGCTTTTAAAGTCTTTAGAAAACATTAAAAGCTTTTATGAAAAGCATATATTTACTGGATGTTGTTGTTTGTATACATTTTGATAAAACTGGCTTGCTTCAAGTTGGATTTAAAAAAGGGGACTGCGGGGTATGTATACAACGTATTTACTTATACTAACTCTCATATAGCAAATATCATCAAACATATAGTTATTTAAGCTGGATCACAACCGTATCACTTTCAATGGGTGAAATTTTAAAACACAATTCCAGCCAAACCAAAAGAGATTA